>JAJOOO010002782.1:0-22617 GCA_029582685.1 Solanum piurae
ATTTTAATTATGATTTAGCTTCCGCATCAGTTTATTATCTTTAGTATGCTCATGATCATGCCAGCAGGGTTAGCTTGGGATCACTTGTGGTCCTAGGTCCCGTGTCCGCGTCTCGGGGGTAGCTCAGGGCGTGACACATCATATCGGCCTCAGCCTCCAAGTAGCACCCTCAAATAACCGATTCCTCCACAATACTTTCGCGGAAGCTACCTCTTTATTTTTCAACTGCTTGACTTGCTGGTTGAAAATCTCAACCGAAACTTCCTCATATGAAAGACTCTCATCAACTCCCAACCCTTCTATGGATACTATGGATGTCGGCTCACCAACACATTCCTTCAACATAGAGACATGGGAAACCGGATGCACCGATGCCAACTCATTTGGCAAATCTAACTCATAAGCAACCTTACCAACACACCTCAAAATCTGATATGGGCCTACATATCGGGGACTAAGATTCCCTTTCTTACCAAACCTCATTACACCCTTCATATGTGAAACTTTCAAGTAAACCCAATCATGCACATCAAACCCAAGATCCCTTCTTCTCACATCGGCATAGGACTTTTGCCGACTCTGAGCCATTTTCAACCTTTCTCTAATAAGTCAAACTTTCTCTAATAAGTCAAACTTTCTCTATGGCCTCATGTACCAATGCGGGACCTATTAGGGCAACTTCACCCACCTCAAACCAACCTATGGGTGATCTACACCTCCTACCATAAGTTCTCTAATGGATCCATATCAACACTCGAGTGTTAGCTATTATTATAAGTAAACTGAGTCACCGACAAATGGTCATCCCAATTACCATTAAGATCAATCACACAAGCTGAATGCCTCAATAGATTTTTCAAGTACCATTTCTTTCAATTCTACTATGGTCGGATCAATAGATCACCTAGCTTTCACATCTAACACAAAATATGATCCGAAACCATCTTATACCATAACACTACCCGAGGACAATGCCTTATTTTGTGGTCCATCTTACCACAACCAAAACAAACATTGGAACCCGCTAGACATTCACCCACATGCTTTCTTCCACATTTACCATAATTTTGCAATAAAACCCCACTATAATCTCCTTGAGGTCTAGGGTTAGACACCCTCTCTTGGTTGAACTTAGGATCCTTGGAACTCAAACCACTAGGAGGAACTTGCTTGTCCTTTCTTCCTTTAGCCGTAAGCATTGGGCAATCCCTCATTTTGTGACCACCTTTACCACATCCATAAAAACCATCCATGCCGGCTAAGCATTTACCCTCATGTCTCTTTCCACATCTAGTACAAGTAGGAAATAGAGATCCACTACTAATTCCTTGCAGTTTAGGGTTAGACACCCTTTCATCGTTATACCTAGGAGCATTGGAGGAACCTTGTCCGGAAAACCTTTGTCGATTCCTAAGACGACCATGTCCATCGGACCTAACATAAGAGGAATTTTCATTATCAATTCTAGACCTCTTTTCCCCCTTAGGCCTCCCTTTAAGTTTCTTTTCTTCAAATCGTTGGGCATGGACCATAAGGCGAGAAATATCCATGGCATGAGCAAGCATAGCCGTATGACATTCTTTCGCTAATAAATCGGATACACCCGACACAAACTTCCTCATTCTCAACCTAGGGTCGGCCATTATAGAAGGATCATATTTCGACAACCGAGTGAATCTCAAAGCATAATCCTTAACACTCATTCTTCCTTGTCGAAGGTTAATAAACTCGAGTATCATAGCCTCTCTCATCTCAAGAGGGAAGAACCTATCAAGGAAAGAATTTTTGAACCTCTCCCACTTCATGGGACCCGCTTATACCGGCCTTGCTTCTTTCCATTGGTTAAACCAAATCTGAGCGAACCCCTTGAGTTGATAAGCGACTAATTCTGCCTTCTCTACCAGAGTCACTCCCATAATGAACAAAATCTTATAAATCTCATCTATAAACTCTTGAGGATCTTCTTCAAACTTAGAACCATAAAATTCCGGAGGGTTCATCCTTATGAAATCCCTCATTCTAGAAGCCATCGTACTCATATTTGGATTCACGGGGACTACTACCTCTGTATTGGCTTGGGCCATCCCGGCTTGAGCCAAAACATGAAAAGCCATCCTAGACTCCGCATTAGTCACACTCTCGGCCAAAGGGTTGACCAAAACTTGAGGAGGAGCTTCCTATTCCACATTGTCTCCCTCATTCCCTCTAGGGAAAGCTCTTTGAGTAGATATATCCTGAAGAAAATAGGATAGGGATTAGGAGAGAGACCCTATAGAGTTAAACTCTATTGCACGACTTAAGAGTAATGAAAGAAGTGGAGTTTTCTACTCATCTTGTAGCCTCTCATTCATAAATGTGTTCACACCTATAAACAAGACTCTACTAGACGTGGCTTATGAAACATCCGAGGACCATTCTAAACCTCGTGCTCTGATTACCAAGTTTGTCACGACCCAGGGGTACCCCCTAGATGTAACATGGCGTATAGAACACTGAAGGACTCCATACAAGCCACTTTTTCCTCATAACATAATAAATAGAACAATAAGAGTAAAAATAGTCCAAGTCCAAACATTTTTATAAAAACAAAGTGGAAGTCTAATACACTTGTCTCATTAAAGCCATCTAATATAATAGAATGAAATTGGGTCTAGCCCATACCTCATGTACAAAAGAGAAATACATGAAAGAAACTAAACAATAAAAACTCCGTACTCGAAGCATGAGGACTCACCAAAGTTCGGGAATCAATCAAATCACCTACTAGCCACAAAACTGAACAACCTAAATATCGGACCCTACATTTGGTAAAAATCTAGGTGCGAGTATGCGTTAGTACAAAATAATGTACCAAGTATGAAAGTCATGCATAAACATTTAAAACATGCTAAAAGGGACATTTCATTTCATGACATGAAATTTAACAAGCTAAAACATCATAAGAGACAGAGAGTTGGAAAACATAAGTCATAACATCATCTTTAAAACCTTTGGACACTTACATGATACTTCTTCAAGCATTGCATTAGTTCATTATTAATCTTGTTGTGGGAAATCTCCTTAACTGACAAGAGACCATGTGAGCTATAACACGATCCCCCGGTGTCTCCCACACCAAAAAAGGAGATTCTACTTGCCTAAGGTAGAAACCAAAACATCTAGCTTAAGTGGATCCACTAGCTTATCAACCTATGTGGGCACATAGTTATGGGATAAGGAGACTGCTACTAGAAACCCAAACTCTACTGACATGAGGACTTCCATCTCATGAGATTTTTTTGGAAACTCAGACTCTACTGACGTGAAAGCTTCCATCTCATATTCAATATCCACTCGGTGCTAAGCATAAATTCCCACGAAATAGTCATTTCTTACTTGACTTCATTACTCATGAAAAGGTGACCTTGGACAACCAATTCAAGCTAGTTTCATTAAGATAGCTCCTTAAATCATGCGTGAGAAAACCTTTCACCGTCCATGATCACTTTTATTCTTTGATTCAATTAGGTGAGAAAGTCTTTCAACCTAAGAATCCTTACTATGTGAGAATACCTTTCACACCATGCTAATTTGTGTTTTAGTGAGAATATCCTTTCACAACACAACATCATCATAATCATTGATACTTTACTCTCAAAGCATCCTTAAAGCATTTTCATAGATTTCATAAAAACATGCATAATCTCATACTTTTCCCTTGCAAGGTTCAAAGCCTACTTTCAATCATCACATCTAGAATTCAGGCATTAGACATGGATTTCATTATAATTTATGTGATACTATCTCTTCATGCATAAATTCATCAAATTCCTCTTTCTTGAACAAAGACCCACATCATATCATCACAATTGAGAAATATGGGAATTTCATGGGTTCATGGGGAAAAACCATAAAAACCATAGGAGATCATCAATTCATGCTTAATCTAACTCAATCCAATCATTTAAATCAAGTTTGAAAAGAACCCATAGTAATTGAAGAAAACCCTAAAACTTGGGAATTTCTACTTTTTTGAAATTGGAGATTTTGAGAGAACTCCATGGATGAAAGGAATCCACGGATGAAAACTACTATACCTTGACTCCAAATGCTAGCCTCCAATGGAGAAATTGACACCTTAGCTTGAAACCCTAGATTGGATCTTCTTCTTCTTCTTCAAGTTTCTAGAAAAAGAATAATTGAGAGGAGTTTTGTAATTCTTTTGGGTTCTTAGAAGATTGACTTAAGTTTGGGGAAATTTGAGAGTATAATGATTACAAAATACTTGCCATAAGGGATCAAGCCAAAAGGCGAGTAGATTTCATTTGGCAGATCGCCAAGTTGACTCAGCGAATTGCCTAGTCGACTACAAGGTGAGTACTTTTACTTTTCTAAATCTGGGGTGTTACAGCACTACCACGGCCTGCCAAACGGGTCATGAAGAATTTCTGCCTAATACGACTTTTACTATTTTAGGTATAACTTTTTACTCTAAGCTCGGAATAAGGCAAACTCGATGGTGTTGCAAAGAGGACTCATAGATATTGAAGAACACCATCTCCCTCTTGGGAGAAAGCCTCAGTGGAATTTTTAAGCACTACTTCCTTCAAATCAACCGAAATTGGATCAATACCTTTCTTAACTTTCACATCAGACACAAAAGACGATTTTGAACCGTTATGAACAACAACAACACCCTTTCTTGAATCAACCAACCGAGCACCTAGCCGAGCTAGTCTATGGACATCACCAACCTATTCATTCTTACCATCCTCAACATGTGCAACACTATTCATGGACAATTGACTTAAGGCATCGGCCACAACATTGGCTTTCCCAGGTGATAAAGGACACCCATATCATAGTCTTTCAAGATTTCTAGCCATCTACCTTGGTAAAGATTTAGATCCTTTTGGTTGAACACATATTGTAAACTTTTATGGTTGGTAAAGACATCGACATGGACACCATACAAATAATGCCTCCAAATCTTTAAGGAATAAACAACCGCCGCTAGTTCCAAATTACAGGTATGATAGTTCTTTTCATGAATCTTGAGTTTCCTTGAAGCATAAGAAATAAATTTTCCATTTTGCATAAGAACACATCCTAACACAATCCTTGACGCATCACAATAAATAACAAACTCATCAGATCCTTCCTATAAAGTCAACACCAGAGCGGAAGTAAGTCTATCTTTCAATTCTTGAAAAATCTTCTCACATGCTTATAGCCATAAGAACTTAACTTTATTTTGGGTCAAAGCAATTAATGGAGAGGAAAACGAAGAAAACCCTTCCACAAACCTTTTATAATATCCATCAAAACCCAAGAAACTTCGAATATCTGAAGGGAATAGAGGTCTAGGCCAGCTCTTAACCGCATCTGTCTTCTTAGGATCCACATCAATACCCTTATCAGAAATAATATGACCAAGAAAAGCCATGGATATCAACCAAACCTCACATTTACTAAACTTTGTAAATAGTTGTTGGTCCTTGAGGACTTGCAACACAATCCTCAAGTGATCGATATGCTCATCCTTACTTCGCGAGTAAATCAAGATATCATTGATAAAACAATCACAAACATATGAAGATATTGTCTAAACACTCTATTCACCAAGTCCATGAATGTGGTCATAGCATTAGTGAAATCAAACGACATTACCAAAAATTCATAATGACCATACCGAGTCCAAAAATCAATTTTTGGAATGCCATCTTCCTTCATCCTCAATTGGTGATAACCCGATCAGAGGTCGATCTTAGAGAAGTAACTCGGTTCTTGGAGTTGATCAAACAAATCATTCGTCCTTGGAAGAGGATACTTATTCTTAATGGTAACCTTATTCAATTGTTGGTAGTCAATACACATGTGACGCGAACCATCTTTCTTACGAACAAATAAAATTGGAGCACCCCATGAAGAGATACTCGATCGGATGAAACCCTTATCCAACAAGTCTTTCAATTGTTCTTTTAATTTGTTAAGTTCTATCGGAGCCATACGGTAAGGAGGAATAAATATAGGTTGTGTATCTGGGAGAAGGTTAATACCGAAGTCTATTTCCCTTTCGGGAGGAATACCGGGTAGATCATCATGAAACACTTCTGGAAACTCATTTACAATGGGGACAGACTCAAGAATAGGGGTTTCAGAATTTGTATCCCTAACCCAAACAAGATGATATATACAACCCTTAGAAACCATTTTTCTAGCTTTAAGACAAGAAAAAAATTTGACCCTTAGGCATAGAATTTTCCCTTTTCCACTCTTGGATGGGCTCATTTAGAAACTGAAACTTCACCACTCGGACAATCAACAAAAGCATAACAAGAATAGAGTAAATACATACCAAGAATAACATCAAAATCTATCATATCAAGCTCTAAAAGATCAACATGAGTGACTCTATGAGATAAGAAGATGAGACAATTTCTATAGACTCTCTTAGAAACAATAGAATCACCAATAGTAGTAGAGACAGAAAAAGGGTCTAACAACACATCTGGAGAAACATCAAACCTCATAGCCACATATAGCATCACAAAAGAGAAAGTAGCACCGGGATCAAGAAAAAAATAAACATTAAGATGAAATACTTTCAACATACTACTAACCACATCGG
The DNA here is from genome assembly GCA_029582685.1 of Solanum piurae. Lineage (NCBI taxonomy): Eukaryota > Viridiplantae > Streptophyta > Magnoliopsida > Solanales > Solanaceae > Solanum > Solanum piurae. The sequence goes on from JAJOOO010002782.1 coordinate 6,611, forward strand.
GAGAACCCTCTTGTTCATGTCGAGTTTGAAGTGCATAAAATATGTTCTTCTTTGGAGCACTTGAACCCACACCACTAGGCATAACTTGCCTACTATATTTTCCCTTAGTAGAAAGTGACGGACAATCCCTTATCTTGTGACCACTCTTACCATAACCAAAGCAACCATCTGTACTGGCAAAATATTTATCATCATGCTTCCTTCTACACATAGTACAAGTAGACAAAAAAGATCCACCACCATTTATTCCTTGAGTCTTAGGGTTAGACACCTTATCTTTATTGAAATTTAGAAATGGAGATTTAGAGGAACCCTGAATGGAGAAACTTTGTCAAAATCTAGAACGACCATGTCCATTCGGACCTCAAATGTGAAAAGTCATCATCACCATCTTTGTCCTCTTTGCCTCCCTAGATCTTTCCTTAAGGTTATCCTTTCTATTTGTTAAGCATGTGTTATTAAGCAAGAAATATCCATTACTTAATAAGCATAGCGGTACGACATTCCTTAACCACCATTTTGGATACACCTGAAACAAACTTACTCATCCTTTCCCTAGAATCGACAACTATAGAAGGAGCATATTTGGACAATTGTGTGAATTTCAAAGCATACTATTTCACACTCATATTCCTTTGAAAAAGGTTAATGAACTCAAGAACTTTGGCCTAGAAATAACTTATCAAGGAAAGCAACTTTGAACTTTTCCCAATAAAGAGGACCCACATCAACCACCCTCTTTTCCTTCCATTGGTTGAACCAAACTTGAGCAACATCCTTAAGTTGATAAGCGACAACTCCACCTTTTCCACCGGTGTCACTCCCATGATCATCAAAACCTTATATTCTTCATCAATGAACTCTTAAGGATCTTCCTCAACCATAGACCCATTAAACTCTGGGGATTCATTCTAGTGAAGTCCCTTACTATAGTTGCCTCTGTACTTATATTTAGGTTCATGGGGACAACAACCTCCCTATTGGATTAAGACATCAAAGCTTGAGCCAACATTTAGAATGCAGCTCAGAACTCTGCATTAGTCACTTGTTCGCCCAAAGGGTCAGTCGGAACTTGAGAAGCTTCTTTAGGAGCTTTTTGTTCCACATTCTCACCTACATTTATTTTAACATATGCTCTTCAAGGGGCCATATCCTGAAAAACATCACATAATGATTAGGAGAGAGACATGTAGAGTTACACTCTATCACATAACTTTAGAATGATGAAAGAAGTGAAATTTTCCTAAACTTTTTATAACATCTTATTCATAAATGTGGTGCGCTTCACACTCATGAACAAAACTCTACTCAATGTGGCTTATGAGACATCCTAGGACCTTTCTAAACCTTGTGTTCTGAATACCAAGTTTATCACAACCAAAGTATACCCTAGGCTTAACATGACGTATAGAAGATATGTCGTGAACGTATATCACATTTGACGCCTAAAACAAATGATTAGTGCAATGAGTCGAGCATGTTTATGTGGATATGATGGGTTTTTTCTAATGTGCATGTAAAATAATTTGAATCAATTGATGTTAGGAAAGAAGTAAAAGTGAAGTGTGAAAGATTGTACGGCTGGCTATACAAATCGGGGTGTTGTGTACGGCACGTAAAGATGATTGTGGAAGTGACCTAGAATAAAGAAAGTTGAAGTCTGGTGACAAGAGACCTTAAATGGGTTGTGGTGTCTTTTACGGGCCGTACAGTGGCTTGTGAAGCAGTTGCAAGTAAAGTTGACAACTTTTGTTTAAATCTTGGTTCACGAGAGGATTTTACGGGCCATGAAAAGCTTCACGGACCATTTAGCCTGCTCGTGAGTTGAGTCAATTGTTATGTGTCCTACTTTGTGTAGGACTCTTTTTGAAGACTATTTTAATATCTTAGGGTTTACTTTTAAATTATTATCGATACTCTAAGACAAGTTCTTTGGGGAGAAATGATAGTTTCCTTTTTGATACATTTTGGTTAGATATTTTGATCAAGGTTTTTTATCTTGATTTCATGCTCATAATCAAGAAGCTTTTGGTTTTCAATTATTGTAACTATACTTTGTTACTCCTTCAGTAATGTATACTTCTTGTTTCGTTGAAAATATGAATGGCTAAACACCACAACTAGGGTTGTGGGAATCATGACTAAAATACAACACTAGAATTGAACACGAATAACCTTTGATTGATGATTTCATATGTCATTTCTATTTTCATAATGAATGGTTTATAATGAGTGCACACATTAGAACATACTTGTATTCATCACTTGTTCGAGTGTAAAGTAATGATTAGTAAAATCTAGAAATGAAATCTATCAACTTGTTTTAAGGACTTGAGCTCGGGAGAGGATAGTCTTCCTAACAAGTATGCAAGAGTCAACTCCAAAACACTCTAAGGCCGAGAGGAGAAGAGTGATATTCATCTAATAGGGTTGAAGGGCATTTAGATGTACATAACTTGCTATGAACGTATGAATTTGTCAAGAAATTGTTATTTGTGTAAGAATTCAAGTTGTAAGTCTACAGGTCATGGGGAACACAATCCTAGACTACTTTAATCAAACATCAAATCTTGGAACTATCATCTTCTACTGTTAACTTTCAATTTTAACAAAAATAGGTTACTTGAATACAAAACAACCCAATATTTACTTTTCACAATTTAGTATCTAGGAAATATTAACCACAACTGAATATGAGCACTAGTAAGTTTATTTCTATTGTAAATTCCCTGTGGGATCGACCTCAACTCTAGTTGAGTTCTATTATTGACTTTGACCATTTATACTTCTTAATTGAGGTGTAAGTTTGGATTTATCAATAGAACCCCTAGAGGCCCTACACAATATACTTAGCATACATCATACAAGATAATAGAAATAAAGATTTAAAATGAAACGGTCTTATATCATAAAAGAGTTTGACAAAGCACAAGTCTAACATAAGTCTCAATAAGACATCTACTACATTAAAGGAAGTGGTTGGGACGCACCCATACACCACATACAAAGTCTAAAAACTGAAATGACATAAATAAAAGTGTCACGACCCTTGGATCATGAGGATTCACCAATCTTCAAATGCCAAATGGATCAACTAGCTATGAGTGTGAAAGGTAGGAGCATCAGACCCTACATTAGTGAAACAATGTAGGCACAAGTATGCATTAGTACATGAAATGTACTAAGTATGATAGAAATGGATAAGAGTTATGAAATCATGCTAAAAGGACTTTATGTGACTTGCAATGACCAAGCTAAATCATAAGAAAAAAAGAGTTAGAAAACATAAGTCATAATCATGGTCAATGCAAGCTTAACATCTTTAAAACACCTGTGAGATACTTTAAAAGTAACCTTAGTTCATTATTGTGGGAAGTTTACCATATAACCGACATAGACCATATGAGCTATAACATGGAATCAAGTGTCTGTCCCACACCAAAAAGGGATGTCCTTACTTTCCAAAAGGGAAGGGTGAAAAGAATCCCATCGGGGAGTGAAATAGAACATGCAACTGTAAGCTCCCAAGCAGTGGGAGGAGCGAAAATTCTAACCGCGTGCCTATTGAAGAATGAGTCGGCGACTCATAGGTAGTGGCTTGGTTAAGGGAACCCACTGGAGCCGTAGTGAAAGTGAGTCTTTATATGGCAATTGTCACTACTTATGGACCCGAACCTGGGTGATCTATCACAAACTAGGATGAAGCTTGGGTGAAACTAAGTGGAGGTCCAACCGACTGATGTTGAAGAATTAGCGGATGAGTTGTGGTTAGGGGTGAAATGCCACTCAAACCTAGAGCTAGTTGGTTCTCCTCGAAATGCGTTGAGGTGCAGTAGTTGACCTGGATATCTAGGGGTAAAGAACTGTTTGGTGCGGACCGCGATAGCGGTACCAAATCGAGGCAAACTCAGAAATGGTCAAAGTAGTTGAAATAGGAGGATCACTATGACTATAGTCATTGGTAAGTTTACCAAAGAAGAAAATGATTTATTTGATATTATGGATAACTGGTTAGAAAGGGACCATTTCTTATTTGTAGGTTGGTCCGGTCTATTGAGTCTTAGCTAAAATGGATCTACTAGCTAATGTCTATCTTCGACAATCCTATGGTTGAACATAGTTATGGGACAAAGAGATTGCTACTAGAGACCCGACCTTTACTAATAGGAGAGCCTTCATCTCAATATCCTCTCAATTCTAAGTATAAATCCCAAAGAATAGTCATTAATCATATTCATTTCATCATCCATGGAAAGACACAATTAAGTAACCAATCTAAGCTAAAGTCATTTAGAATGTCTCCTAAAATTGATTCAACTTAGGTGAGAAAACCTTTCAACCTAATGAATTTGTATGTGAGAAAACCTTTTACAATTATGTTCTTAGTAGTATGTGAGAAAACCTATCACAATAACAACATTGATACTTTACTCTTAAATCATCCTCAAATCATTTAAACAACTTTATAAAAGCATGTATATTTTCATAAATTCATATTTCATAAGATTCATCATATGTTCATAGTCTAAAATCGTGGATCATTCATGGGTTCATATGAATTCAACTCAAAATCATGTAAATACTTTCAATTCATGCATTAGAAGATAGAAATAAGTAATTGAATCATAATTGAAAAGAACTCGAGAAGATTGAATAAAAACCTAACTTTGAATTGAGAATCTAACTTGTAAAACTTGGAGATTTTAGGAAAACTATGGTGAAAGGACTTCATAGGTGAATGCTAACATACCTTAGTGATCAAGGCCAAATAGCTACGGTGAATTGAGAATCTTAAAGTGAAACCCTTGCTTCTTGTTCCTTAGCCGTAGAGAGGATTTTAGGGGTGATCTTGGAGGGAAATTTAGGAATTAGGTGAATGATTTAGAATGGGTAGTTTTAAGACTTAAATCACTTATATAGGTCTTGAAATAGGGTTTAAAACGACATAACTTAGGTACTAAACACATAGGGAAAAGACCAAAATGACCCTAACTTAAAAGCTGACAGGTGATCTATATGGGTCCCTAAACGGACCGTATAAGTCACCAAGGACCGTATAGGGATCCATCTAGGTGACCCCAAATCCTGGCATCCCTGGACGGTCAGGCCATTTGCCTTTAACGACCGGTGGTGCCCTAAATGGACCGTTTAAGTTTTCGGACCCTGGCCTGTTTTAGACTTGTGGTCTTGCCCGTTAACCCACTTTTACCTTTTCAAAGTCTAAGGTGTTACATAAAATATGTTATTAGAGCCCTACATATTTATCAAAGAAACTATACAGTCACTCAACAAGAATCACTTGTTCTAGTCTTCATATTTGAATTCTTTTATCCTACTTGCTTGGCACCAAAGTAAATGTGCACACTGATCAGGGAACATAGAGATACCTTATGGAACAGAAGGATGCTATACCAAGACTGATTTGCTTGGTGCTATTGTTGCAAAATTCCGACTTCGAAGTTAAAGATAGAAAAGGGACTGTATATCAATACTGATCATTTGTCGAGATTAGAAGAAGAAGAATTATTGAAGTTAGCTGATGAGGTTGAGATAGATGATACTTTTCCAGATGAGCAAGTCTTGGCTGATTCATATGATCTTATTCCATGGTTCACTGATTTTGCTAATAATATAGTGAGTGATGTGGTTCCTTTGGGTTTATGTTTTCACCAATGCAGAAAATTCATGTCTGATGTGAAGAAGTTTTTTTGGGAAGAGTCATACTTGTTCCGTGTTTGTGCTAATGGAATTATTCATTGCTATATTTTTTAGGTTGTGATGATGAGTATATTGGAAGCGTGTCATTCGTCTCCTGTTGATGGTCATCATAGTGGTATTCAAAATGCCTACAAAATCTTGAAATGTGGGTATTACTGGACTACTATTCACCAAGATGCTCATGATTTTTCCAAGTCTTGTGATTGTTGTCAAAGAGAATGAGGAATTTCAAGGAAACATGAACTCTCACTTACTTTGATTATGGTGATTGAATTGTTCGACGTTTGGGGCCTTGACTTTATAAGTCCATTTGTGAGTTTGAATGGGATGAAGTACATACTTTTAGCAGTTGACTATGTGTCAAAGTGTCACCGCATTACATAAAAAAATATTTTCTCTAGATTTTGTACACCAAGGACAATAATCAATGATGGAAGTTCTCACTTTTGTAATAAGTTGTTCAAGACGTTGGTTGAGAAATATGGTGTTCGACATAGTGTAGCAACTCCTTACCATCCGTAGTCTAGTGGAAAAATTAAAGTTTCAAACAAAGAAATCAAGAAAATCCTGTGAAATACTGTGAATGCAAATAGAATGGATTGGTCGAGAAAGGTTGATGACATTTTATAGGCATATGGAACTGCATTCAAGACTCCCATAGGTATGTCTCCTTACCAACTTTGGTTTGGAAAGTCTTGTCATTTGCATGTAGATCTAGAACACAAAGCCATGTGCGCACTCAAGAAGCTTAATCTAGATTGGGGTGTTACATCAAATAGAGGTTGAATGAAATAAATGAACTTGATGAGTTTTGCATACAAGCTTATAAAAGTTCAATCTTGTACAGAGAGAGAATGAAGAAGTATCATGATGGAAAGATCAAAAAGTGGGAATTTGCACTTGAAGATTTGGTCTTCTCTTCAACTCAAAGTTGCGCTTATTTTTTGGAAAACTCAAATAAAAATGGCTAGGACCATTCCGAGTAGTGCGAGTGTTTTCAGATGGAGCGGTTGAATTAGAGAATTATTAGGGAACAAGGTTCAAAGTGAATGAGAAAAGGATAAAGTGATACATGGGAAATGCGGAAGAAGTCTAGGTGGTTGAAGAGTGGGCTCTTGATGAAGTCCGAGTAATCAAGTAGCCTACGTCATGCCGCGATGTAAAATCAAGTGCTGCTTGGAAGGCCACCCAAGATGTTTAGTTTGGTTTCTTTTTGCATTTTCGTTTTCTTAGTTTTGGTTCTTAGGCTAGGATTAGGCTAAATTAGGGTTTGTGCCAATATAATGTCAAGAAAAAGAAAAGGAAGGCCTAATGGTTGTTACATGTGTAGGATTACAAGAAAATTTTGGAAAATTTTAAGTGCAGAGGTGTCCTATGGATGGGTTCTACAGGTCGTAGCAAAGTCTACAAACAGTGGACCCTGGTTGTAAAACCCTGGATAGATATATTCATAAAGGACTTGTTCTATGAGTCCCACCTACGTGTCGTAGTTCATTCGATGAATCATAGATGGCGGCTGTAGAAACATAAGTCCCAGTACAACTATAACTTTAGGTCTATGAGTGCACAATACAAACCATAGAAATGTCTACGGTTTGTAGTCTGTATTCGTAGACTCTAGGTATGTTTCTCAAATTTTCTAAGTGTTGATCCGAACTACGAAAGACTTTTAAGGATAGTAGAAAGTCCTACAATCCGTAGACGGGCTTTCGTGAAGACACAATAAATTAAACACGCCAACCCGACCCGAGATCCAAACACATTAAAACACATATTCTTTGAATTTTACCCCATTTTCACTCCCCTCTCCAACCGTTACACCCATATTCAACCCCCATAACCATCAAAACTCCTCATATGCTAGCACACCCCTTTATTCCACCATTATTTATTCATACCTTGACCAAAATTCATCCCCATTATTCTCTAAACTTCCCCAACCATAATATTTTCCATAAATTCATTGCTTAAGGAAGAATAGTGCACAGGTCAAGGTTTAAAGGTTCACAAGTGTGGTTCTTAAAATTTCAAATCACTCGCATAACTTCAGTTTCACACAAAAAGGTAGGGGTCCGATCATTGTACTTCATTTTGTTAAAATTGCGGTTGATTAAACTTGACCTAGAGTTAGATTCTAAGATAGTTTCTTGAAATTATGATAAACCATAGGGATGATAGCTTTTGTGAGTGTTTTTGAGTGAATGGATGTGTATCGATGCTTTAAAATTACTTAGTTAGGACTGCCAATAAAAAAATATGTAATCTTTGGGAGAAATGACACACTGGCCTAGGTTGTTGGTCTGAGAATGGTCTTCTACGGGCTATGGTTTGTTCCACGACGCATAGTTTCCCTTCATAGGAAAATCCTGAAGGTCCAGTGTTTGACATTTCATACCACTGATTGTACGAGTTCTATCTACAGGTATAAAAATTTCTATGAATTATAGATAGGACTCATACAATGATGTCTGATTTTATAATCTTTAAGTTGAGGACTACAAGCCTGTATACGATCCATAGAAGTTTCTACGACTCGTAGATCAGTCTCGCAGTCCCAACATGCAAATTCCAGTAGCTCATGTTAGGAGCTATGTATTGATCTATCATCCATAAAAAGTTTGACGGACCGTACTATCCATCCATAGTTCTAGCTTTCGAAACATGTTTTTAGACCTGCCTTCCTATGACTGGTTCTATAGTTGGTAGAACCTTCTATGATCCGTAAGAACCCTTTCATAGGATAAAAAATAGTACACTACTAGTTAATTTTTATTGATTTCCTTTGACTTGTTTTTTGTTTCTTTGCATTGTTTTGCACTTCCTAGTTACTAATACATACATTGCATGTACAATGCCGAGAGGTGGGGGGAAATCCATGACACCATCAAAGAGGGTCGGGATTCCAATCAAGTCTCGGCTTGGTGACTCCCAATTCGAGGAAGAACATTATGGGTCTGAGATCAACTGCAACTTGGACATTAATTTACTCACTAAGCCCCGAACTCAGACATGGTCTAGGAAAATTATAATGGTTCCAGAGTCGTTGAATGTGTCCTTACCCATAACACCTAGTTTCTCCCCAGTCGAATGTGGGGAAAAGCTTCGAGAGATGATAGTAGGAACTCACAATAAGTGTCAGACTCTAGTTCATAATCAAGATCAAAGTTCAACTTTGACTCTTCAAAGTCCATATAAGAGGAAGCATCACCCGAGTTAGCCTTACACCCACTACGAGTATCTAGGAAGATATGTTGAGAGCTTGTGTGATTGACTTCAAGGGAAATTGGGATGATCATTTGCCTTTGATTGAGTTTGCATATAATAATAGCTATCATTCAAGTGTTGGTATGGCTCCATTTGAGGATTTTTATGGTAGGAGGTGTAGATCTCTTATAGTTGGTTTGAATTTGGTGAGTTTACTTTGATAGGTCCTGAGCTGGTTCATGAGGCTATGGAAAAGGTTCAACTTATTAGAGAAGGGTTGAAAACAACTCAAAGTCAACAAAAAGCTTATGCCGATGTTAGAAGAAGGGATCTTGAGTTTGATGTTGAGGATTGGGTGTACTTTAAAATTTCACCTATGAAGGGTGTAATAAGGTTTGAAATGAAAGTGAAGCTTAGTCCCTGACATGTAGGCCCATATTATATTATGACATGTATTGGTAAAATTACTTATGAACTTGATTTGCCTAATGATTTAGCATCAGTACATTCGGTATTCCATGTGTCCTTATTGAAGAAGTCTGTTGAAAATCCAAAATCTATAGTTCCATTAGAGAATCTTGGTATAAAGGAAAGCCTTTCTTATGAGGAGTTCCGTAAAAGTGTTGTGGAAGAATCAAATGGTTGAGGGTTCAACTTTGGAGGCTGACATCAATATGATGTCTCGATATCCTCATCTTTTTCCCTCAATTCCTTCTCTAGTTTGAGGTATTTAGCATGTCATGGTTCATCCTTTCAGATTCATGTGTCTTAGTCATTCTCATGTTTCTATATATATGAATGTTCAAGCAATATGTGTCCATGTTGATGATTTTACCAACCACAAAAGTTTGAAATACGTGTTCAAGCAAAAGGATCTATATCTACGCCAATGTAGATGGCTAGAACTCTAGATGAACTATGATATGAGTGTCCTTTATCACCAGGACAAAGCCAATATGGTGGCTGATGCCTTAAGTCGGTTGTTGATGAGTAGTGTTTCACATGTTGAATATGATAAGAAAGAATTGGTTTGTATGTTCATAGACTAGCTCAACTAGGTGTTCATTTGGTAGATTTCGGTGAGGGTGTTATTGTTGTTCAAAATGGTTCGGCATCATTCTTTGTGTTGGATGTGAAAGCCAAGCAAAAGTTTTGATCCGACTTTGGTTGAGTTGAAGAAAGTAGTGCTTAAGAAGTTTATTGAGGCTTTCTCCCAAGGAGGAGATGGTGTGCTTCGATATCAATGTCGTTTGTATGTTCCCAATGTTGATGATTTGAGGGAGAAAATTTTATCAGAAGCTCATAGTTCTCGGTATTCCATTCACCCGAGAGCCACCAAGATGTACCGTGACTTGTGGGAGGTCTATTGGTGGAATGGGATGAAGAAGAATATCGAGAAATTTGTGGCTAAGTGTCCTTATTTTCAACAAGTTAAAGTTGAACATCAAAAGTCAGGAGGCTTGAAAGAGGGAAGAATTGAATATGGAATTTATTGTTGGTTTACCCCGCACCGGGTGGCAACATGACTTGATTTGGGTTATTGTGGATCGTATGAAGAAGTCGGCTCATTTCATTCCTGTCAAGGATTCTTATTCGGTGGACGATTATGTTAAGTTATATCTAAAGGAAATGGTTAGGTTTTATGGAGTGCCCCTATCCATTATCTGCGATCGTAGCACCCAATTTACTTCTTAATTTTGAAAGTCTTTCCAAAAGGGTCTTAGTACCGGTGTCAAGCTTAGTACAACTTTTCATCCTCAAACCGATGGGAAAGCGGAGCGTACTAGCCAAACTTTGGAAGATATGTTGAGAGCTTGTGTGATTGAATTCAAAGGTAATTGGGATGATCATTTGCCTTTGATTGACTTTGCATATAATAATAGCTATCATTTAAGTATTGGTATGACACTATTTGAGGCTCTTTATGGTAAAAGGTTTAGATCTCCTATGAGTTGGTTTGAAGTTGTTGAGGTTGCTCTGATAGGGCTAGAGTTGGTTCATGAGGCAATGCAAAAGGTTTAGTTTATTAAAGAAATGTTGAAAATGTCTCAAAGTCAACAAAAATCCTATGTCGATGTTAGAAGAAGGGATCTTGAGTTTGATGTTGATGACTTGAAGATTTCACCTATGAAGGGTGTCATGAGGTTTGGTAAGAAAGGGAAGCTTAGTCCCCGTTATGTTGGTCCTTATCAAGTGTTAAGGCGGATAGGCAAGGTGGCTTATGAATTAGACTTGCCCTCCGATTTATCGTCAGTGCATCCGGTGTTCTATGCGTCCTTATTGAGGAAGTGTGTTGGAGATATGATATCTATTGTACCATTAGATATTATTGGTATAAAGGAAAGCCTTTCATATGAAGAAGTTTTGGTTGAGATTTTGGACTGGCAAGTTCAGAAGTTGAGGAACAAGGAAGTTGCATCCGTAAAGGTGTTATGGAGGAATCAAATGGTTGATGGTGCTAATTTGGAGGCTGATGCCGATATGATTTCCCGATATCCTCATCTCTTTCCCTCTGCTCCTATTCTAGCTTGAGGTATTAGCTCCTCATGGTTCATTCTTTTGGATTTGTGTGTCTTAGTAATTCTCATGTTTCCATATGCATTCATGCACGTTTTATGAAATGATGTTTTTAGTATGTTTTAGCTTGGAGTCGATATCCCTCCTTGGTAATGTGCATTTATGATTTTGGGTGGATCTATTAGCTCGAACCTAGGATTTGAACCCTTGGTCATTTGGGTGGATCTATTAGCTTGTACAACTGGCATAAAGCACCATTTCATATTTTTTATGGGTTGCTATTAAATATATTTAGTTTATGTCAATTTATCAATATATATAGAAGTTAACATGCGCACGTGCAAGTTAACAGGCGCACGTGCATCCTGCATTCCTATAATATGCATATGGGTCCGCCTTTGCTTAAACCAAAATATTTGAATACATAAAAAAATTGAGGTGATATTTTTAGTTTTAACACCGTAAGACTTGTGTATACTTTTAGTTTAATATTTTAAGACTAAATTATTATTATTTTTAAAAATTTCGGTGATATTTTTAGGACCACAAGATTTATAACTCTTAAATTTACCAATAGGACTTGGAAATGCATTATTACAAGCCACATAGTTTATCAACAAGATATTTGATAACCTTAACTTGAATCCCTCTAATTACTGGGAAGGTACAAGGAGGATGATAAGAATTACAAAATCAGTTACGACGTGCCAGGGCTAGGCAATGAGGACCTAAAGATTATGGTTGAGGATAGAATTTTGACAATAAAAGGTGAACACAAAGAAGGGAAGGAAGACGAAGGATCAGATGATGAGTTTTGGTCATCAAGAAGTTATGGTTACTACAATAATAGCATTATGTTTCCTGAAGATGCTAAGGTTGATGAAATTAAGGCTGATATGAAAGATGGTGTTTTGACAATTACTATTCCTAAAAGTGACAAACCTAAGAAAGATGTTAAGGAAATTGAAGTTATGTGACATTTTTCTTTGATTCATAAGTGTTTTGAGTATTATCCTTGACATGTTGTGGGTGTTATTATAATAAATAAAGTTTTCTTGAGTTTCAAGAGGGTGTGACAAGAGTGGCTTTGATTTATTGTTTTCCTTCTATTTTCAATCATTTCAATCCAAGAAAAAAATTGGCCATAATTTGGCCGGAATAGTTTCAAAATAAAATTAACCTTTTGTTATTTTCTAAATTGTATGAGCATTTATTATGATACTTTCTTTTTGTCATTTTACTTCTACTTCTTGATTTTTCTTGTGGCTCTTTTTATAATAAAATAATATGGTAAAAATAAGTAATTATATATAAACATTCGAATTGGTTAAATTCAACCTATAAAATGAAATTAAAAAAATATTGACTTCAGGTATCTAATGAAGTTTCATCAAAATAAAACAATTCTTAAGATCACAATTTTTTTTATCATTTATTTGATTTAATGTCAAATTATCTATATACAAATATGTTTTTTTTCATTATGACTCAATTTTAGATACACCCTATTTTTATTTACACTTCATGTACTATAATTACACTTTCACTTCTAATTAAGTTTATCTATAACTGAATATATTAAAATATAATTATTAAATAATAAATTAAAATTATAAAAAAAATTTTTGCTAAGTTATTATTACAAAAATTAATTAGAATTGATACATATAAATTTTATGATTTCTATAATATTCATCATATAAAATATTTTGAATTTTGTTTGACTTTATTGAAATATTTTTAAATTATACTTATAAGATTATTTAAATGTGTAGTATAAATTTATTCAAATACAAATTCATATTAAGAGAAAATATCCAAATGACCCCTCAATCTTTTACCAGATTTTCAATTACACAGTTCAACTTTAAGAGTTTCTCATCACCCCCCTAAACTGTTTAAAAATGAAATTATTGCACCCTTAAAAAGCAACAACCACATTTATATTGAAGGGTGAAACTCACGCGTTTGACACGTGAATTTCTTAAAAAACTATTATTCTTTACCTTTCTCCCCTATATTTTCATCTTCCCTTCCAGCACCAAAAGTCTTTTCACCATTTTTTTCCTTCACTGCAAACATAAAACTCCACCAATCAACCTATGGCACCACCCACTTCCTACCACCAACATTATCAAGTCCTAAATGTTTTGACATATCAGAAAACCTCAATTATTAATACTTCTTTTCTTTCTTTACAATTTCCCATAAATTAATTCATATCTTTTTGGCGGAACTCTAAACAATTTGATGACTTATGATAGCAAAAGGAAATTTCTAGCTATCTTCCGAAATCATTAGATCTGAACTCATTTAAAAATATGTGTCACACCATCTCATCACAAAATAACTCAGCTAGCTGTTATCGTCAACAGGCGGTAGCAATGACAGTTTTGAAGAGGAAAAGACCAGCAAAATTTTCGATTTATATATGTTTCATACACTATTTGATTGATACTAGATAATTTTTATGGATGTATCTGTTAAATTTCTCAAATTGAGGCTATGTATACATAACAATGCGACATTGATATTTCCAATTTCATTCTCAAAATCACATGTGGGTTTGATCGAAAACCCAAAATTCTTTCTGGGTTTGAATTTTTTTTTGCCAAATTGAGGCATCGAATAATCAAGATATGAATTTCCAACCCAATCGGCCTTGTGGGTTGACATGTAAAGTGATGATTAACAACTCCAATAATATCAGTAAGGAATTGATTTTCAAAATTTTCTAATTTCATGCACAAGTTGAAAAATAAAAATTCAAGAATCAAGAGGAATACTAAAATTTCATTTTCAATTATGTGGAGATGGTAGTGACGGTGACGATGGAGAAATTAGTGGCGGTGGCGATTTAGAGATGGTGAGTGGTGGAATTTGGACTATGTTGTAATAAAGAAGAAAGAAACAAATAAAGAAAAAAGAATAATTATTAATACAAGTATTTCTGAAAAGAAATATTAAAAATAAAAGTTTACTATTTGATTTTGGTGCTCACTCTCTCAAGGAGAGTGAAATACACTCACTTTGCCACATAAGCGTTTAGGGAGATGATAATTTCAGTTTTAAATAGTTCGGGGGGGAGGGGAGGGTGATAGAACTCCCGTGAAGTTTAGGGATATGATAATTTCAATTTTAAAAGTAGTAGTTCACATATTATCAAGCCGACATGATTTAAGGGTGCAAGACTATAATATTAATGTGTGAACACTCTCATGAGTGGTTGTTAACTAAGATCTTCACTTAATTATTTAAATTTATATAATTTTAATTTTTTTAATAATGCTAAGTTTAAATTTATATAATTTAATTTTTTAATAATACTAACAAATATGTAAAACTACAATATTAATGTGTAACTCTCTTGGGTTGTTGTGCAAGACTATAACATTAATGTGTGAACACTTTCTTGAGGGGTTATTAACTAGGATCCTCACTTAATAATTTAAATAATTTAATTTTTTAATATTACTAACTAACAAATATGTGAAACTACAATATTAATGTGTAACTCTCTTGGGTTGTTGTTAAATAAGATCGACACTTATGAACTATATAATTTTTATGATTTCAATAATGTGTCGATGTCTATTGATTCTAAAGTATATTGAGTTTTGACTATTATTGTTGAAAAAGTTTCAAATTATATTTAAAAATTTATTTTATATATAGTTTAAATTTATTTAGATACAATAATTAAAAAAATCCTTAATTAATGAATTAATGATTCACAAATTATCAAATTTGTATAACATAGGGGCACAAAGCTACAATAATAATGTGACTCTCTTAGGTTGTTGTTAACTAAGTCGTCACTTAATGATTTAAAATTTTCATTTAATTTTTTATAAAATATAATAATTGATAAATATGTAAAATTTTAACATTAATCCATGACTCTCTTGGATTGGTATTAAATAGGGTCGATACTACTGAACTATATGATTTTTATAATATTTTGATATCTATCATCTCTAAAGTGTTTCGAGTTTTGATTGTTGTTATTAACATAGTTTTAGATTATATTTTAAAATATTCAAATAAGTCGCTTAAATTTATTTAAACATAATAATCAATAAAATTATATACTTAGACGTCATATTATTAACAAATATGTGTAATGATTCATATGTTATCAAGTTGACGTAATATAGAGCCTGTATAAGACTACAACATTAATATGTTACTCCCTGGGATTCTCAGTAATATACAATATACTTTGTAGTTGAAGAAGATATGGATTCTGAAAATGATTAATGAATCGTTCATACATCGTGTGTGTTTTTCTTTTAGAAAAATAATAATATAATTTTGAGACTTAGATGTTTTAAATAAATACTATTGATAATGTACCTTTTGTAGTGTCTTAAATTAAGAAAGTCATTTCTTATAATATAGACGTCTTAAGCAAAAAATAATACATAGTAATTAATCATAGCATATTAATATTCATATTCTTTTTTATTTTGATCATTTAGTTTTTTCTTTATAAGTTGATTCTAATACTCATATTTATGAAAACTAACTTAAAAGTTGTCAAATAGATCATTATCATATTTTTAAGT
>JAJOOO010002783.1:0-22129 GCA_029582685.1 Solanum piurae
ATGACTTTATTTATCAATGCTACTTATGTGATTTGGATCGTCAGAAAGTTTGCTTCAAAATAGTTATTACTATATAAACATTGTCCTTTTGTTTTACTTATTTACTATTTCTTAAAATTTCAGTATTTTAGACGAATAAAAAAGTTCATATGACTTGTAATAATGTCGGTTGAAGTTTGTATTAGTTTAATTTTTATTATTTATTTAATAACTAATTTATATATATATATATATATATATATATAAAAGTATTATATATGTCACAAATGTATTATCAAGCTAACAAGATCTTCTAACTTCAAAATATATTATTTTATAATGTTCTGAATTCTCTTCTTTTTTTTTTAAAAAACTCATAACAAATGTGAAAATATGTGAATAATATATGAATCATTTAAGATTTATCATTTACAAAATAAATTTTATATACAGTAATATGGAATAAACATTTTCATTTTGTCCCGACACTAAATTAAAATCTAATAACTATAAAAAAATGGTAACATTAATTAAAAGTCCTATTTATTTATGTAAGTATAAAATTTATTAGAAATTCAGGTATTTCACAATAATTCTTTAGTTATAACATTATAAATTCTCTTAGTTCTTACTAATTATTGCATACATTATTCACACTCTTTTACATTCTTTAGTTATAATATTATGAATTCTCGTAGTTATTACATTAATTATTTCTATCTTTCATTTTTTCTTATATTAACCTTTGACCAATAATTTTCATATTATTATACCGCCCCTATATATGTTATAACACGGTGTTGTTATTTTTCCTTGGACGAATCAAGCTTGATATAATAAATTGAAAATCGTTAACAAGTATATGAACTATATATTTTTTGGTGTAATGTTCCAATATATGCAGTTAACATGATGTAGTCTAAATTAATTTGTTTTTGTTAACAATTTCTCTTGTGATGTAGATATATACTTCGGGAAAAAAAAATTCAAAAGTATTTGACTTCTTAAGAGTTAGATAATTGTCACGATTTATTTTTTTGATGTTCAAGACAAAAGAATGACTTTATTTATCAATGCTACTTATGTGATTTGGATTGTTAGGAAGTTTGCTTCAAAATAGTTATTACTATATAAACATTGCCCTTTTATTTTACTTATTTACTATTTCTTAAAATTTCAGTATTTTATACGAAGAAAAGTTCATGACTTGTAATAATGTCAGTTGAAGTTTGTATTAGTTTAATTTTTATTATTTATTTAATAACTAATTTTTATGAGATAAATTTTTTCATTATATATATATATATATATATATATATATATATATGTCAGGAATGTATTATCAAGCTAACAATATCTTCTAACTTCAAAATATATTATTTTATAATGTTCTGAATTCTTTTTTTAAAAAAACCCACAACAAATGTGAAAATATATGAATCATTTAAAATTTATCATTTACAAAATTAATTTTATATTCAGTAATATGGAATAAACATTTTCATTTTGTCCGGACACTAAATTAAAATCTAATAACTACAAAAAGGGGTAACATTAATTAAAAGTCCTATTTATTTATGTAAGTATAAAATTTATTAGAAATTTATCTATTCCGCATTAATTCTTTAGTTATAACATTATAAATTCTCTTAGTTAGTACTAATTATTGCAAACGTTATTCACACCCTTTTACATTCTTTAGTTATAATATTATGAATTCTCATAGTTATTATATTAATTATTTTTATCTTTCATCTTTCTTTATATTAACCTTTGACCAATAATTTTTCATATTATTATACCTCCCCTATCTATGCCATAACACGGTGTTGTTATTTTTCCTTGGACGAATCATGCTTGATATAATAAATTGAAAATCGTTTACAAGTATATGAACTATGTATTTTTGGGTGTAAGATAAACATGTGATTATATATATGATTTCACATATATAATATATTTTTTAATTTGAACTTTTAGTTTTTCCGGTAAAAAAAAAGGAAACCTTTCTCAGTTAACTATGGACGGTCAGATAACTATATTTGTGTACACAGTCAATCGAGAAGTCAAATATAAGAGCCAACAACAAGAACGACATATATTATGTTATAACTTATAAAATAACAATAAATATACAAAAATAGTTCTAAAAAATACATCTCAATAGTCTAATGTGGAATACACCTGCAAAACACATCTGGTTGTACAACAAATATTTTCTATAAGGTAATATTAGTAAGATACGACTAGTACAAATATTGTCTATAAGGTAATATTAGTAAGATACGACTAATTACATGATTGAACCTTATCAACTTGAAATAAATATATACATTATTGCATTTAACTAATAAAAAATTTCATTGACCATCTTCATAGGTTTGCGTGAATTAGCGATATATATGATAATTCACACTGGACATTCACAAAAGAATATGCAAAATTTATTATTCAAATCTTCGCTTAAATAAGCAATACAATTTACTATAACATATATTTTTTGAATTGGTAATCACATGCAACACACGTGTTGAAATACTAGTATATATATATATATATATATATATATATATATATATTGTCTTGTTCAGAAATTATTTATTAATCAATGATACTAAAAGGGATCGTTTGGTGTGAGGGATAAAAATAAATAGTGATGGAATAAGAAAATAGTGATGGGATAAAAAAATTGTATCTTGTTTGGTTGCCATGTTTGAGATAACTTATTCCACCATTTATATCATAGTGATGGGATAAGTTATCACATATACATGATGGGCTAAGTTATCTTGGATAACTTGTTCCCAACCAAACGACCCCTAAGAGTGAGTATGTATATACTCTTATAACATCATTGACTAATGATATATACTCTTATAGTATCATTGACTAATTAGTAAAAAACGTTAATGATACCACAACAATATACATATACTCTTATATCATTGACTAATGAGTAATTTTTGAACAAGAACCTTAATGATATCAACACAACATATGTATATATATATATACTGATTTGGTATGAATTTGTCACGATCCGATTTCTCGAATCATGATGACACCTATTATACCTTGCCAGTAGGTAAGCCAACCCCGTAACCCAGAACATCAAGTAATGAGCGTAAGGGCAAAAACTAGCGAAAACAATAATCTAAACAAGGACAACAACGCGGAAGCAATCCAAAATAAATATATACAAAAATCCCTCCCAGAACCTAGAAGTCACTAATACAAAGCTATATAATAAAGAGTACAAGTCCCAAAAGTGGACCACAACAAAGTGTGTCTCAAAAGCAACAAGACTAGCTAAAACAAAAGAAGGAGACAAAACAAACCCAAAACGTCAAGTGCTTACCCTCGTCTCCGAATCACAGCTGCAAAAGAAGGCTGAAACTAATCACCGCTGGTAACTGGTATTGGGACCTGCGTCACGAAATAGATGCAGAGTGTAGCATGAGTACCAAAACAACAGGTACTCAGTAGGCATCAAAGGTCGACCGAACAAAAGGGGTAAAAACAATAAGAAAGGATAGAATCTACACACAGAGAGGTCAAAACGGATATGAAAAGAAAGCACACGAGCATACCGGAAATAAACTAAGTACAACTAAACTAAACCTAACTGGACCCCCATAAGCCCAAAAGGTACACATGTGCGCAAGTTTAAATAAAACCTGAACGAACCCCATAAGCCCGACAGGTACACAAAATAGTTAAGTCTACTGAGAAAGACGAAAACCGAACTCCCAGCCCAAAGTAACCAAGATAATCCATCAAACTCCACCCAGCCAGCAGTGCACTCCCAGCCCAACCAGAAAGAGTGACCCCAGGGGGCACCCAACTAAATAGTCTACTCCCAGCCCAGCTAGAAAGAGGGACCCATGGGTGAGGTAGATATCGCGAGTCGTCCTACCATACAGTCAGCTCCCAACCCAGCTAGAAAGAGCGAGCCTGGGACACCCAACCAACAGCACACTCCCAGCCCAGCTAGAAAGAGAGGCCCGGGGCTGATCGCCGAAATTACCGAGTCTACCCAGCCAGCGATACAGTCCCAGCCCAGCTAAAAAGAACAACCCCGGGGGTGATGGTATCTCCAATAGGATCCAATCCAACAACAGCCACCGTGGAACACCGTCCACTCTAAGAAATCACAGAAAAGGCTCCAAGCCTATACTATCTCTATCCCACACCTTTAGTGATGCACTGAACCTTCGAGAACGCGTCAGAACTGCGGAACTAGATGGAGAAGATACAGAAGTGCAGCAAGCAGCGATAACGCCTAATCTAAGGCTCAAACTATCAGACTCAAGTCTGCTACTCCAGTCTACAAGGAGCTAAGTCATCCGAACGACGTCGGCAGAAAGTCAAGGTTATCCAGCCCACACGTGTCATAAGTCTAAGGCAATGCTAGCCTAACCTAGACTAAGGACATCATGGTTACGGTTAAGGATGAACAAAGCATACAACACATAGCATACAAGCATACTATATCATTTAGCGCATAAGCATGTAACTCTACTAAACCGGTTAACATGGTACTACACCCGAAATATGGTCAATCGATCCTAACATGAGGTATCTAATCAAAGTAAAGTAGGAAACTGGTACCCACCCCCAATTCACTCCAATCGACATGCTTTTACAGAATTAAACTCAATCTAATAGAAAGGAAGTCGTAGCCTACCTTAAGGCCAACCGTGCGCGCTCCAAATCACTTTGCCGGAGTTTTTCCTTCCCGAACGACCTTTGAACGCTGTCAATCTATCAAATATAGGATCACAACGTTAGTACAGTCGTTTAGACACCAAAATCACAACAAACGGAGACGGGTCAATTTTGGAGTCAAAGCGAGAATCGTGGGACCCACACCGAACTGTCCAAATTTGACTCTGCCAAGAGACCCAAAATAGTACCCCAAACTTGTGTTCCAAAATGGAACATAATTCAGGGCTCAAAACGCAGCAAAACCCAACATGCAAGGAAAATCACATTTTAATCAACTTAAAAGAAAACATGCAGCAGTCTAAACTCAAATTTTACGAGAATCGAATGGTGCCCAGCACTCCTTGAACTGTCCACGACATAGCCACGATAATTCCCAACACGTGAGACTTTGAATCACCCAAAACCGAGCTAAAATGAGCAAGATATCACCAATTCAAGAAAGTAAAAAATAAGAACTCGAAAAAGGCTACAACAGTCTGGTAAATCACGAATTTTACCTCGAACGACGTGCATCCGACAACTTCTGAACACTCTACAGTGAAGCCACCAAAAATACGAAGCTCCCGCATTTCGAATCGCCTAATTCAGTTGAGAGATGAGAGAGATGAGAGAGATGAGAGGTTTTTAAGTTTGGAAAAGGGTTGCTGATTTTTTTGCATTAAATACCAGATTTTCTGCATTTTTTTCCGAAAACTTAAAAACTCCGATGGGATGCTCCGAACTCGTTCGAAATCCCGTGCACGCAAACGAGATATGTAATCATACCAAATTTGATATTCCGGACTCAATGGCGCAGTCAAAATTTCCATCCGAGGTCATCTTGACAAAAAAGTGGGTCCCACACCTAACCGTCATTTTAAGTCAAAAACCATAAAAGGGCTCGAAATAATCTCAGAAACCTCGGGACACAAGAGAAGGGTCAATCTAGACCAAACTCGATATTTCGGAGCTAACCACGCTGACGAAATTCTCATCCGAGCGCGTTTACTCAGAATGTTGACTAAAATCAAACTTAGGCTTAAACGTAAAGTTAAAATGCCTAATCGCACCGACTCACACTGAAAACCTCGGGAGTCATGCCGACCATGCTTTCAGCTTAAAATGACCCTTTCGAAGCTGATGGAATCGTCAAAATTAGATTCAGATGTCATCTTCTTGATCTTTTGATCGAAAATGATCGTTCAAGGTGCATAAGCTCCAAAAACACTAAAACACGCACAATAATCAAACGAACGATTAGGTGACCGAACTGTCAGTCCCAACAAGTCATAAATGACTTGGGATCGCTAAAGAAACGCTCTAAACAACACACAGAAGGCAAACCACAAAAATGATCAGGAGGGTCATTACAATTAAACAAAAATTATCAACCTTAAATGAATAGAGATATGAACTATAATTAATTACTTGGGAAAAAAAGATTGTTGACTTTTTAACTTACCGGCCCGCATTGCTTCAAACAATTAACGATGCCACGCGAAAGATTTGTAGCGTCCGGTAACGAATGAATTGTAGAGAACGGCATACCTTATCTAATGGCCGTTGCAACAACATCAACGACTCACTTTACTGTTCTTCAGCAGCCGCAAGTGTTGTTTGCTCCTAAGTCTCGCTCTTTGCCCGACGCTTGCAGTATTTATACTCGAACATTCTCTTTCCCTTCTGGTAAAAGCCGGAGCAATCATCATTTTCAGTACGATACCAAGTCCAAGTATGGGGTTCTGAATTGTATATGCTGCTCTACTGATTCAAATTCACGTCGTGGTTTCGGTCCGAGTGACGGCAACACTAACAAGGTATTTCGATTCTATCAATTTCATTGGTCTGATACTTATCTCAGATTTCACCCTTTTAATTTTGTAATCCTAATATGGATACACTGCTGAATTGTTATCCATAA
The DNA here is from genome assembly GCA_029582685.1 of Solanum piurae. NCBI lineage: Eukaryota > Viridiplantae > Streptophyta > Magnoliopsida > Solanales > Solanaceae > Solanum > Solanum piurae. Next base: position 6,608 of record JAJOOO010002783.1, read on the forward strand.
TTTCGATCTATTTCTATACTGTTCTTGCTACTTAAATTCAGGGTAAGAATTCTGCAACCGCCAGAAGGCAGGCCAAGGGCACAGTGCGGCCGCAAAGGTATGCTTCTCTTTCTTCACTTCTTGTTTTAAATTGTTTCAATTCAATTTATAAATAATACTTAATTTTTAAACTAGAAGTTGTCTTAACTTGGTAACCACCAATAACTACTCTTATCTATTTAAATACAATTGGTCTTGCATTTTGAAAGTATTTTGACTTTTGCAGCAAATATTTCCTTCTCAAAATTCTCTTCCTCGTCCAATATTTAAGTTGAAAGATCAAGTTAATGTGTCTTGTTTTCGGAAGAAGAATTTCTCCATGACTTGTACCAACTTCTTCATCGTAAGAAATCTTGTAGAAATATATGACCTTCCTATTACACTTCTAAAGATACAATTTGTGTAAATCCACATACTCCATTGCTAATATTTTTATGACCACTTATATCCTGTGTTTAGTACTTCAATTGCCTCTTGGTACCCAAAACGGGGAAGGAGACCTTTGAAGATGCAATACTTGAGTAGATACATGCTTTAGATGAAAACAACACTTGAAATTTGGTGGATTTACCAAAAGAAAGAAAATAGTGGATGCAAGTGAGTTTTCTTAGTCAGGCAATCGTGAAGGCTCTATGGCAAAACTTAAGGCAAGACTTGTGACGAAAGGAAGGATATGCTGAAACTTATAAGGTGGATTATTCAAATATACAACAGTATGTACATGAAGACTTAACTTAAGAGGCGATATAGAACGGTCATTTGAAGTGGGAGATATTAATTTAATTAGAATGATACATGATATAAGGAAGAAGATTCACTTTTATTTTCACTTCTCTCATCTCCTACTGCTTTAGAAATTGTGTGTATTATTCTCTGAGCTTGTACCTACGTTAAGTGTTATCTAGAACTGCATGTATCAGTAAATAGTGCTGGAAGTCAGTTTATTGTAGTTATTCTAAAGCTATTGTTTACTCTTGCAGGAATTCATCTACCCCACAGTCCGACGACCTCCTTAATCGTTAGTAAACCATCCTACCTTGCATGTTGTGTAGTGTGTAGTTGGGTATCATTTTGCTTGTACCTGTGGTTTACCGATTAATAATTTTGAGAAAATAGAAAAGTTTGTTTGATTAGATGTATAAATTATTGGGTGCATCAAAAATATTTAGCATTAAACAAATATTATACATTGGGAAATTTTTAACCTAAAATAAGGCATGCCAAAACTCTTTTTGAAAAAATAAGAATAAAATTAGATATGTATTGAGACAGACGATGTATACCTTAGATTTATCATTTTACTTTCACGATCTATGCAATAAATGATACATTGAGTTTGATTGACATCGTGAGAAACATTTCTCACATAATTGATTTTCAACTTTCAAGAATATCGGTAATGGAAAATATGATCTGATGGAATACCGATGTAACACTCTATCCCTGATAGGACTTTGGAGAAGACCAAACATGTTCTTAGAAAAGAGACACGACACATTAGGAGACAAGTCGTAGAGCCGTATGCTCTCGGAAGGAAGGTAGTTGAGGGTTGACCCCTATAGCCTTTGTGAAAAATATTTGTAGTCTTGTAGCCTAAGGACTCTCCTATTAATGAATTTCCTTTCTAGAAAAAAGTAGTATCTTTGATTTTTTTTCATGTCATCTCCATGCTAGTTAAAGTAGGTCATTTGTGGCTCCGATGTTTTGGTAAATTGTTTTTGAACCATGGGATAAAGCTGGCTTGAAGAAATTTTTTTGTTCCATGAAACTAACAATACAAAGAAAAACAATCATTATGGTTTAAGATGTGATATATTGCTCGAGTACATGGTTGCTTGATGTGTTTCCAACACTTGGTTGAATCTTCTGGAAATGCTCTTTGAACCCCTGAATGTGTTAATAGATTACTGTTTGGATTAGATCCGAATTTTTTTTGTTGAATGCTTAATAAACATTGCAATAAAGTATTCTGATGTTTTTCTTGCCAGTTGTGTTATCAACGTTAACAATTTGATGTTTTATGTGTACAAGAGCTCTGATGCATAGCGGTTTCATAGTGTTGTATGATCTGTGTTTGTTTCTGTTTTCTGGTTTTCCCTTCCGAATTTATCTTTTGATTCCTTGCCTCGTCCTCACTTGTCAAAACTATTTGAAATCACACATTCTTCTGGATTGTAAAGTTGATTCTTCTGGCTAAAATACGTATGCTTTGGAAGCTTATTTCTAATTCAAAATGTGTGACCACATTCTTCTGTTATCATACTAAGTGGTCTCTTAAAGGTTTCCCCCCCTGTTATATCTTGTTTGAAGTGAGGTCTGAGTAATAGATGTTGTAGAATATACAATCTAAGGCTCATTATTGTGCAGAGGCACCTCGTTTGAACTCTACGAATGATGTCAGAAAGTCAAAAAGTGTGGGGTCAGATCTTCAGTTTGAGGAACGATTGCAAGCAGTAAAAAGGTCCTACTAGTATTTAGAATGGTTTCTTTCCTGCTGGACTTACATTTATGCTTATCTGCAGTAGCTATCTTATAAAATTAAATTTTGTTGTATTATTGCACTAACTTGTCATTGTAAATTTTCCTTTTGAGCCAATTATCTGTTCATATTGTATTGGAGTCCAAAATTTGATGACTCACAAAAGCAGATGAAAGAGATTATTTTTCATCATTGTATGTGGTGTACTCATTAGACTTCACATACATGCAAGTAGCCCTCGTATCTATGCTTCATCATATCATCTTGTATGTGGATAGTCACAACAATAACAACTACTTATCAGTGTACCTACACAAGTGGGGTCTGGGGATGGTTTGATGTACGCAGACCTTACCCCTACTTTTGTGGGGTAGAGAGATGTTTCGTATAGACCCTCGGCTCAAAAGAAGTGTAATCAAAACATAATAGAAAGGAATTAACGACCCCAAAAATAGCAAGATAAACAAAGCAAATGAAGTAACAAGTAGTGGGTAAAACAGAGAATAAGATACTATGCAATACTAGATAAGATTACTAATAAAGGAGACAGATGAGACGAGACCCCTGCCTCTCCCACGTAAAAGTACTACAACACTCGGCTACCTACTACCCTTCTACCCTAATTCTCGACCTCCATATCTTACCATCTAGGGTCATGTCAATGTGATTTAAATAGAGACTCTCTCCCCAATCACCTGAATAAAAAAGAGGAAGTAATACATTCATACATAGATTAGGAGAGATTCTGTCAGCAGTCCTGGCCAATCTATCAGCTGGTAGTGGCCATCACTTTTCAATGACCTAGTATGAAAAATAATCTTGGAACTACTTGATCATGCTTACTAGACGTGTCAACAACATTTTGCGTTCCAAACAAGGGATTGAATGAATAATCACTGGTGACAAGTGTTGTGATCAATTATTGAACTTCTGGTTGCAGAGGCAAAATTTGTGCAATTTCAATTGGTGACAAGTTTTTGATCAATTATTGAACTTCTGGTTGCAAAGGCAAAATTTGTGCAATTTCAACTTTTGAGTTTATAATCTAGACTGTTTTGGAATGTTTTTAGTTCTTGGATAAAGTAAGCTCTACTTCGACAATGTAGGCATGTTAAATCTATGTTGCGTCAACTTTTGTTGTCTAGTTTCTTACTTCTTGGACTTCTTGTTCCATCTTTGTGGGCTATGTGGCCAATGTGTTGATGACATTATCCTTTTTCCTCTTTTTTTCTTCATCGATTCAAATATGTTTCATTGACTAAGATTTTACACTATCTGGTAGGTCGGCGCTTCAGCAGAAAAAAACAGAGGAAGAGAAAGCATATGGAGCAATTGACTATGATGCTCCAGTTGAGTCCAGAAGTACTACAATCGGACTGGGTACCAAGGTGGTACTATAATCTAACTGACACATCCGCCTATTGATCCATTTGAATTCATTTCTTCATACGGATAATAATAGATTTATTCCAAATTTAATAGATAGGAGTTGGAGCAGCTGTTATTGTATTTGGACTCTTGTTTGCACTTGGTGACTTTCTTCCCTCTGGAAGGTAGATTCTGGTGCTTCCAATTATGCTGGCTATTTGTTATCAAATAGATCTCATCATTTCCGTCCTGGTTTTCTTTTTTACTCTATCCAGAGGTTTCAACGTCTCATGATTAGTTTGTTGCTTATTTCTTTTTATTTCCCCCCTTTTTTGTTTTCAATATATCCTAATGAGGCCATTGGTCCAGTGTTAGTCCCACTGAGGAGATTGCCAGCAAGGGTAAGAGAATTGCTGAAGATGAGAGAGCTAACCTCCTGGTAAATTGTTTTCCGTCGCACTGAAATTAATAATTTTCTAGTGTGCAACTATAATGAAGGTAAGACATGCTTTTGAGTTCAGTTGAAAGTTGCTGCAGAAAGAGGCAAGATTGGTGAATCACCTATTGCCAATCCCTATCATCTCTTTATCTAATGGGCTTGGATATGTAGTTTTCATTGCTAGTCAGTACGGCCAACTTCTCTCTGATATGAAAGTATGAAACAAGTCCATATGGAGTTAAATGAATATTTAGGATATAAAATGTGCAATTCTAGTAATTTCTACATATAGAAGCTCCTTAGAAAAGAAAATTGTTTAGCAATATGTTAAATTCACTCAATTTTGTATAAATGAAGAATTCACGGGCACCCTATATATTGTTCATCAGATTTGATGCTTTTGCAGAAGACGCTTCAGCAATTTGAGGCTACACTGGCTTCATCACCAGAGGATCCCATCTCGCTTGAAGTGAGTTGTTATCTATGATGTAATTTAAGATTTCTTTGTTTGTATGCTTACAGTTTCAGAATTTTCTATTCTCTCAACAAGAGCATACCTACTGTTAGAATATGAATAGGTTTATACAATCCTGTTAGAATAGGAATAGGTTTATACAATTCTATTAGAATAGGAATAGGTTTATACAATCCTATTAGAATATGAATAGGAATAGAAATAGAAATAGGAATACTAAATAGTATCCTACTTGGTAAAGGATTGTATTGTAGTGTCTATAAATAGGATCTTAATGTAATAATATAGAAACAACAACAATTCAATAATATTTTTTTCCTATATTTCTCACATGGTATCAGAGTTTCTACGATCTTGGTAGAAAAATCAAAGAGCTTCCGCTGCCAGCGGGTGGCTATTACCCATATATGCTGCCCGTCTGGCCAATGATTATGTTAGCAAAAGTTGGGTCACCGTGTATCTTTCATGTGACTATTTTCTCATATCTAATTTGTGTAGCACCGTGCCATCATTCCAGTGACTACTTTCTTATATCTAATTTGTGTAGCACCGTGCCATCATTCTGGTGACTACTTTATCATATTTAATTTGTGTAGCACTGTGCGATCTTTCCGGTGACTACTTTTTCATATATGGTTTGTGTAGCACTGTGCCATCATTCCAGTGACTACTTTTTCATATATAATTTGTCTAGCACCGTGGCATTCTTCTGATGACTACCTTTTTTGGCATATTTGATTTGCGTAGCACCGTGCATCTCTTCGGACTACTTTTCATATTTAATTTGTGTAGTACCGTGGATTTTTTCGAACTATTTTCTCATATCTGAGTTGCATAGCATCATGTGTCTTTTCAGTGACTCCTCAGATTTGATTTGCATAGTTCCATTCGTCTTTTCGATGACTCCTCAAATCTAATTTGCGTAGGGTTGTGCCATCATTCCAACTCTACTCGTATAATTTTTCTTTTTCAGTAGGGTGGTGCCATCATTCCGACCCTACCCATAGTATTTCTCTTTTTCAATGGGGTCGTTCCATCAATTCAAACTATCCCATATAATTTCTATTTTCTAGTTGGGTCGTGACATCATTCTGACCCTACCCATATAATTTTATTTCTTAGATTGTGACCACTTTTAGCCATCAAATCTAATACTCCGGCATATGAGCATGTTCCGACCATTTTTTCGGTGACTTGTTTAATAGCGACTCGTCTATTGATTCCAACATGATCCATATACTTTATACTAGATTTTGAGCACTTACAACGTCCGCTGCATTGTGAATAAGTCTATATGGAGCAACCACCTAATTTTGTTGCTCAGGGGGAGTTTAGTAGCCTTGTATGTTGATTATGTAAGTCACTCTATGGTCTGAAACAGTCTTTGCAAGCTTGGTTTGGGAAGTTCCAACACTATAATTTTATCACTCTGTGTTTTATCGGCATTATGCATCAAATTCAGTATTTCATGAGAAGACCAAGCACATTGAGATTGATTGTCATCTTTGTGAAGTCGAGTGATCAATTTGCAGATATCTCACCAAGCCCCTCATCGGTCCTCGTGTTAATTACATTTGTAACAAGCTAGGTACATGAATTGTATGCACTAGCTTGAGGGGGAGTGTTAGAAAATGAATAGGTTTATACAATCCTGTTAGAATATGAATAGGTTTATACAATTCTATTAGAATAGGAATAGGTTTATACAATCCTATTAGAATAGGAATAGGAATAGAAATAGAAATAGGAATACTAAATAGTATCCTACTTGGTAAAGGATTGTATTGTAGTGTCTATAAATAGGATCTTAATGTAATAATGTAAAAACAACAACAATTCAATAATATTCTTTTCCTATATTTCTCACACCTACTTTAGTTTAGCCTCCTTAGAGTTGTATATACTTATGCTCGAGGTCTAGAAATTAATCTTATTGCATAAGGAGGAGAAAACTTTTTGCAACTTAAACATATCTCACCCATCAATACCATTGTTCTCTTTACTTTAAGATTGAGTAGCGATATGAAATGCAAGTATGTTAGCTATTATTAGACTTTGGAACCTCTAGGTTAGTCCCCTTCACTTTAGACGGTGTTTCATTGCCTCTAATTGTTTCTGGCAGGTTTGTTGATGAGCATCAACCCATTTCTTCTTTGTGAGAAATATAGGAGAAAAATATTATTCAATTGTGTATCTACATTATTACATTGACACCCTATTTATAGACCCTATATTACAATCTTTTTCCAAGTAGGATTCTATATACTATTCATATTTTTATTCATATTCAAATGCTTCCCCTCAGATACGAGACCAATGAGGGACTTGGTGAAGATAATTGCAAGTTGATCCCTCAACTTCACTAATTTTATCATAGTATCTCAATTTGCTTAGTTCTCTCATGAAATACTGGATTTGATGCAGAATATTTGATAAAACACAAAATGATCAGCTCCACTACAAGTTATGCCAAACTCCTGAATTATTGTGTTGAACTTTCCAAACCAAGCTTGAGATGACTATTTCAGATCATCAACCGACATACAAGGCTACTAGACTCCCCCCGAGCAACAAAATCAGGTGGTTGCTCCATATAGACTTCTTCCTCGAGATCGCTATGGAAAAAAACATTATTAATGTCCAACTAATTAAAAGACAAATGGAAAATGACAACCATAGATAGAATCTGAGTATACCCTTTTGGCAAAAGTGAATCTGAAATGGAGAATAATATTGGAAAACTCATATTTGTCGGAAACTGTGTATTGGTTGTTGGAAAGTGATTAAAATCTGGTATAAAATATATGGATTGTTTCGGAATCAAGAGACGAGTTAATATTGAACAAGAAAGTCGCCAAAAAACTGGTTGGAAGAGGCTCACGCATCAGTGCGTGGTACGATCTCGTCAAAGGTGATGATATCTTGGGTGGCGCATGGAGGCACATGGGAGGTTTATCCGCTGTAGTGTGAGTTGTGGTTTAAACGCAAGGAGATATTGTACGTCTTGGTGGTGTTGGTTTTTGCACTACACTGGCGAAAAGTGAGACTACGTAGTCATATTTGAAGAGTAACCGGAAAGACGCACGAAATTATGCAGATCAGATGAGTCACTGAAAAGACGCACGGTGCTACACAACTTAGATATAAGAAAGTAGTCCGAAAAGATGCAGGGTGCTAAACAAATCAGATATGAGAAAGTAGTCACCGGAAAGATGCACGGTGCTACACAAATCAAATATAAAAAGGCTGTCACCGGAGGTGCCACGCAAAATCAGATTTGAGAAAGTAGTCACCGGAAAGATGCACGGTGCCATGCAAAATCAGTTATGAAAAAATAGTCACCAGAAAAATGCATGGTGCTACACAAATCATATTTGAAAAAGTAGTCACCGGAAAGATGCACAGTGCTACCCAAATCGTATATGAGAAAGTAACCATCGGAAAGATGCATGGTGCTATGCAAAATCATATTTGAGAAAGTAGGCATCGGAATGAAGCACGGTGACTACTTTCTTTGTCCGTATGCTTCTCAAATCAATTGTTTTAAGCATGATTATTTTCATGCATATAGTATTGCCCTGACTTGTGCTAACATAATCATTGGCCAAACAGGCGGCTATATGAGTTATAACTGCCCACCGACTGCGAAAACTTCTTTTTTTTCTCTACCAAGATTGTTAAGGCTTGATACCATGTGAGAAATATAAGAGAAAAATATTATTGAATTGTGTATCTACATTATTACATTGAGACCCTACCTATTTATAGATACTATATTACAATCCTTTTCCAAGTAGGATTCTATATACTATTCCAATTCCAAGTAGGATTCTATATACTATTCATGCTCTTATTCTAACATTCTGAGGCATTCAACTTGAATCTAGCAGACAATTTCCCAGTTCGACGACACTAAAGTTATGACAACTTTTTTCTGGTGTGCAACTACTATACTGGCCCTAACCATCTTATTCCTTGCCTATCATGGAAACCTGTGGTTCCCTTGTCCTCAACATCCCTGTGCATCATAGCTTTAATTCACATTGATATCTTGTCCCAGTCAACCTTGACAAAAATGATGACAGTTGGGTGGATAGTCAAGTGAAAGGAGGAATCAAATTTCTACAAGTTCTTATTCCAGAAAAACCTGGGTTTAATGTCTCACCTCCTTCTCTTTCCCTTTATTCCAACAACAATCAAGTGGATTGGGTCTTGCTGGATTTATTAAGGTCTCAAAAATTGACATGTTGTTTCATTTGCTTCTGTTACCGTATTATCTGTTGTTGCTATTGTTCCCTTCTCCTTTATTTTTAGCATGGTTTTTTTACTGTTGTGTTTCTTTTCCATACTTGTCTTTTGATATGTTTTACTTGAGACAAGGGTCTACTAGAAACAATTTCTCTAACTTCATAAGGTAGGGGTGAGAATGTGTACACTCTTTACCAAAATAGAACACCTAACTTCTTCAGTTGTGCCTCCTATTTTTTTTTTTACAACAATACTTTGAAATTTATAGCTTCTTGTAAAACGTGTAAAGATATTTTAGTACTTCTAACAAAAGAACAGCTTATCAACACTTCCTTACCACTTATTAGCAATTTTAGTACTTCTATCAAACACGACTGCCCATTTATTAAATCATGATCAACATTTGAAAATGCTTAGCAGCTATGTATAATCAGCTAATCTAAACGGGATCATAGTGCCCTGTGTCTTATAAGGATTTTCCTTTATAATTTTATGTAAGAATTCTTGTATGACAATTTCTTTTTTTGATGTCATCCAATCCAAAACCACCTCTTTTTAATTTTCACTCTGCAACTATGTAAGTTTTTTTTAATGGTTTTCAGGGAGCTGCTGTGACCTTAGCAGAATTGGAGGAGTACAATCGAGCCTCTTCCCTTCTTGAAGAATTGATTAAGGTTTTCTTCAGCTGATGTATTTTTTGCTTATCAAGAGATTGTTCTATGTCCATATGAATATCACGAAATCACCTGTTTGCGAATGCAGAAAAAGCCAAGTGACCCAGATGTTTACCGTTTGCTTGGAGAAGTCAAATATGGACTGATGGATTATGAAGGAAGTGCTGCTGCTTTTAGAATGTCTGCCATGGTCAGTAGCTTATTAGCTGGATAATATGCCTATTCTGATATACCTTGTTACTTTAATCAGTTATCATTGTTTATGGTGCCTACCTGTAGTACCTCTCTAGACTTGAACCTTTTGAAATGTTGGTTGGTTGTAAAGTTTTCGAAAGAAGTTTCCTTATTTTATTTATTCTATCTAAACATCTACCTAGCCTAAAAGTTAACTGATTTATATACATCAGGTTTGTCATGTTAGTAGACCATACCAAATCCCACAAACAAAATGTTTATTAGAGATTCTTCACCTCTTGTTCATAGAGAAGTTTTCTCAGCACTTACCCAAACTCGAATAACCTGTTAGGATGATCTTACAGGTATCCGGAACTATTGATTTTGAAGTTCTACGTGGCCTTACAAATGCACTGATTGCCGCGAGGAAGCCAGATGAGGTTGGTTGGTCAATCTGCTATTTCCTCTTTTTACATTGTTCCATTGCCTGCACTTCTAGGCAGGAAATGATTCTCAGTTTCTTTGTTCCAGTTAATCACTTTTTTGACAGCTTAATAATTTGTGAGCTCTGATAAAAATATGAAGATGTCGTCTTTGGTGGAACTGAAGTAGAAAAGGGTATCCATATTACCATCGTAACCACAGTTCATAAGTAGAAAAGTGAATATTATGCTCTGAGATTGAGTAAACACTAAAATTTGTATAGTTCATTTGTGTTCAAGATACTATGTGAGATTGAATATGTAAACTGCCTTAGGTACTTTAGCCTTTCGCCAAGGGTATGATCTTTATAAATGTTTTTCTCCTCTGGCACCTGCTCTCTTTCATGGACTCTTTATTTGTCTTGATGCACCTTTTAGCACTGGTCCATTGCACGAACCCTTCATTTGTCTTGATGCACCTTGTTGAAATTGGATATGACATATATATTTGATGCTTCTCATGGATCTTTCAAAATATACAACAAAGTATATTTATCTGTATCGGATCCATATACATGTAAGAGTGCATGTAACATAAGGCACCTGAAATCAGTTAAGAGGATTGGTGTGATCTCTTAAAATTGACCAAATTTCTGCAACTTCTAATGCGTGAAACGGCGAAAGAATGATACTTAATACGGAGTACTATATTTGGAGCTTATTGGGAATATGTGGAACATGTTATTGCATTTTGACGTTCCAATCTTGAGAATTCGACTCTCCCCCCACCCCAATTCTCTCAATTTGTAATTAGTTTGATGTTTAAAGCTAAGTAAAATCTATTAGTTTCACAATGCCAGTTTGCTCACTTTTAAATCTGATTATATAAACTGTTCTTTAGTTGTTAGAGTAGGTTGCTTTAAATAGTATTTTCAGTGCTAAGCCTACTCAGTTATCCTATTGATTTGTGTATGTCGACTAGCGATTTCACTTTACTAGCTAACATTCATTGACAAAGAATAAGATGACTTATATCAGAATAACATTCACTGAATTCTTTTAACATAGAGTAAAATCGAATGTAGAATAGATTCATTGACAACGGTAAAGATGTTGGATGTTACTTAACGTTGTTGTAACTTAATACTCCCGTTGTCCCAATTTATGTGGCACACTTTTCTTTATAGTATGTCCCAAAGAGAATGTCACCTTTCTATATTTAGAAACTATATAACGATAAAACTATTATTATTTTGCCCTTAATGAGATAATTTATAAGTCACACAAATGTCTAAGAATTGTTTTAAACCACAAGTTTCAAAAGTATTCATTTCTTTCTTAAATTCCGTGCATAGAAAAATAGTGTCACATAAATTGGGACGAAGGGAATAATTAAATGGATCTACGTTGGGCGCTTGAGTCTGAGCAGCTTAGCCGTATACAAGTGGTACACCAAAAAGTAGTCAACCTTACAAAAGACATGGTTTTCTACGAAATACATCCAATCTTCTATACATAAAGGAACCTTATGGGTGCACTGGAAGTAAATAAGAGAAAAGAGGCTACTCCTCAAGTGAACAAGATCTTTCTACACCATCAAAAGCTCTCATGTTCCTCTCTTCCAAATAATCCACATTAATGCTAGAGGTGGAACATCCCATTCCCCTCATCTTCTTCTTCGTCTTCTGAAAGCGCAACTTAACATAGTTTCTTTCACAGTGCCCAACATCACCCACTCAAGATCAAGCGGCCTCAATAATCACCACCACAAATAAGATGTCCGTAATAGGAGGTGATTCACATCTTTCACTGAGTCTTTACACATGAGGCACCAACTAACATAAGTAATCTTTCTCAAATTCTCCGCTATCAAAATCACCTCTCTCAAAGTTAACCAAGTGAAAAAATAGACTTTTCTTGGTAGTCGGTACGCTAGGGATCCATAACAAAATGTATGGAAAGGCTGGCTCCTCCTTAACCAAAAGCTTCTCATAATAGAACTTAATAGAAAAGACTATTGTATTCCTTATCCTCCCATCTCCATACATCATGACTATCATGTGAAATATGTTGATTGCAAAGCAAATACTGAAATTCTTTCACCACTCCTAAACCTCAAATCCCACTACAGTTCTCCTTGTAGTCTCCACAAATGTTGGACTGCCATCTCCTTTTGGCATGAAATTTTGTAGATATGTAGACATATGAGTCTCAAAGTCTTTTACCCACACCACCTGTCCCCAAAAGCTCACCTTAACCCCATCACCCACCCTGAATGAAATGTTTAGAACCTTGCGAGCATTCAGCCATGCCAGCAAAGTTCAAACAGGGTTGATATATCTGCAATGTTGGTATCTCTTGCATTGGTTCATATTCAGACAACTTCTTGACATAAAAGGTGATAACACCATCATTCCAGATGATCTTCTTGTATTGAGTTTCTCTACCATTCAGTCGTGTCTAAGATTGCAAAGCAACCTTCTGCAAGCATGATAAGAAAATGGTGTGAAAATGAAGTATTGCAGGCAGATTTTGAGGAACAAGAAGTACTTGAGTGTTTAAAAATGTGTGCTATAGACAAAGCCCCTGGTCCTGACGGATACACAATGGGGTTCTTTCTAAAATGCTGGGAGATCATTAAACATGACATTATGGGGGCTTTCCACAATTTTCACTCAACTGGGATGTTTGAAAAGAGCTATAATGCAACCTACATAGCACTGATTCCTAAGAAGATAGGAGCGAAGGAACTCAAGGACTTTAGACCCATCAGCTTAATTGGAAGCTTCTATAAGCTAATGTCCAAGGTTTTGACAGAAAGGTTGAAGAGAGTTGTGGATAAGTTGGTAGACAAACAACATATGGCTTTTATCAGAGGCAGACAAATAATGGATGCAGTGCTTATAGCTAACGAAGCAATTGATTCTAGAGTGTCCCAGAAGAAACCTGGTATACTATGCAAATTTGATATTGAGAAAGCATATGACCATGTGAATTGGAATTTCATTCTAAGTATGCTGAGACAAATGGGATTTGGTAGCAGATGGATCAGTTGGATCAAGTTTTGTATTTCAACTGTTAAGTTTTTAGTACCCATCAATGGGTCTCCTGAAGGCTTTTTCAGTGCACACAGAGGAATCAGGCAAGGGGATCCCTTATCACCCTTCCTGTTCACCATAGCTATGGAGGGGGCTTAACAATATGTTGAAGATAGCTAAGACAACGGGAAGAATACAGGGATTTGAAGTCAGTAAGGTTGCGGGGAATAGTATGGAGATCACACACCTACAGTATGTTGATGATACACTAATTTTCTGTGGGGCTGAGGAGGAGCAATTGCTGATTTTGAGATTTATACTAGTCTACTTTGGAGCCATATCTGGACTACATATAAACTGGAACAAAAGCCATTTGTATCCAATTAATGTGGTTTCGGATATGGAACACCTCTCACAAACCTTGGGAGGAGTGATAGGTACTCTGCCATCAGTATACTTGGGCACGCCTTTGGGGGTAAAGTCTGGAGCCATAGGCATTTGGAACCCAATATTTGAGAAATGTGAAAAGAAACTAGCCAGATGGAGATCACAATACCTCTCCTTGGGAGGTAGATTAACTCTGATAAACTCTGTTCTGGATGCTCTCCCTACATATATGCTATCTATCTTCCATATTCCCCAGTTAGTAGTTCAGAGGTTGGACAAAATTAGAAGAAACTTCTTGTGGCAAGGAAATAAGGAAAGAAAAGGCTTTCACTTAGTCAAGTGGAAGAACATCATCAGAAGTAAGATGCAAGGTGGATTAGGTATCAAGAATCTCAAAAACCATAGCAAAGCTCTTAAGGTGAAATGGTTATGGAGGTACCATCAGGAGGACCAAGCACTATGGTATAGGGTGATCAACAACAAGTATGAGGAGCTAAATAAATGGGTAACCAAAGAGGTAAATACCCCCTATGGGATCAGCCTTTGGAAATCCATCAGAATATTTGGGCCCTTTCTCAGTAATCAGTCAACTGTCAAGGTACAAAATGGCAGAAAAACTAGTTTTTGGTTTGATAAATGGGTGGATGGTATGAGCCTCAAAGATCGTTTTCCTGACATCTTTACATTGGCTCAACACCAATAGAAGACTGTCGCTGAAATGTGGACACAACAAGGCTGGGATCTGATCCTCAGAAGAAATCTGAATGACTGGGAAATTCCCAGAATACTTGAATTGTTTAAGATTCTGGAGAATTTTCAAGGTATACAAACAGGCGAGGATTATTTAGGGTGGCAGGGGCACAACAAAGGTAGTTACAAGGTTAAAGAAGGATACAAACAGATAAGTCCTGGTGGCATTCAAGACTTCAAATGGCCTTGGAAGCAAATCTGGAGGATCAAAGTGCCACACAAAGTGGCATGCTTTACATGGCTACTAGCCAATGAAGCAGTTTTGACATTGGATAATGTGGCCAAGAGAGGAATCTCTCTAGGCAACAGATGTTCCTTATGTGGTAAGGCTAATGAGACAGTGAGACATCTCTTCTTACATTGCAACTTTACTGGGCAGCTGTGGCAGATTTTCCTTAATCTCAGAGGCATATCTTGGTGTATGCCTAGCAAAATTGATGAGACTCTATTCAGTTGGGAGATGGCTGGAGTTGGGGCTACAAACAGAGAAAGATGGAGGATGATCCCTGCTAGTATTTGGTGGACTATATGGAGGAAGAGAAACGAGAGATGTTTTGAGAATAGGAACAACAACCTGCAGGAAGTAAAGCTTAAGTGTATTTTGTTGTTCTGCTTTTGGTGTACAAATGTCTACTCCAATGAAACTGAGTCAATCATAGATGTTTTAGGATCTTTTTAGATTTGGTTCAGTTTTTTGGATAGATTATACTTCCTTTCTGCTTTTGTAAATATGGTTTTTTTTTTTTTTGAAAAGGTAACTTGTATTATAAACACAGGAATACTCAGGGCGTATTCCAGTAATACTTACAATAGAAATACAAAAGTGTTGTTGTTTTCCTATGAACTCCTTAAGGACTCTAACATACTAGGGATATCCTCATCTTCATGAGGATATTCGTGTTTACACCAAAAATAGAAAAGAGCTAAACAATTCAGCTTCATCTTCTCCATAGAGCAGCTCTTGTTCTCAAAACATCTTTGATTCCTTTCCAGCCAAATAGTCCACCAAATGCAGGCTGGGACAATCTT
>JAJOOO010002784.1:0-22500 GCA_029582685.1 Solanum piurae
TGGTGCATATCTCTAAAAATAAAATAAAATAAATATTCGTCTTCATGTAGTACTCCCATTATTTTCTTCTTTCTTTCTTTTTTTTACGAAAAAAAGTTGCACAAATTTTGGTCCATATTATAATATTCTGAAATGGTCCAAGCTGTTATCACAATTTTTGTAGACATAGGCCACATAGCTAGTTACTAGCGGCAGTAATAATTGAAGAAAAATTGGAGCTGCATTTGTTTCACTTAAATTATCTTCTTCAATTGTTCAATTCAAGGTAAAATTATTTAAATGGAATATATTGATCAATGTAATTTCATAAGTGAGGTTTGAAAAGGATACGTAGGACATGCGCAAATCTTATTCTTATTTTTAATGGGATAGAGAGATTATTTCTGATAGACATTCGGGTCGATAGAAAAGAAACAAAAGTATGATGGCAAGAAAATATAACAACAAAATAATACGATACCGAGCAAATGAAACAACATATAATAATAGTGATCTATTGATTTTGTTTGCGTGTTATCTACATATAGTTTAATTGGATACTAATTTCAGAATGAAAGAAACACTTTTAAAGATTAGTTTAATTGGATACTAATTAAATTTCTTTAAAATTGATTTCATGTTATGCTATATTATATGTTGTTTGTAGTAATATTTTGCTATACCAATTTTTAAAAGTATCAAAACAAACGACAATTTGATTGTGACTTAATTTGATTTGGATACATAATTAAATGAGGCATTCAAATAATCCAACTTCCATCTGTTTTCGTAAGATTTATTAAATAGACACTCAAGCTGGCCTTAATTATATTGTGGTACTACCCTAATGGCTATAAAACTACTCTTATCAGTCTATTAAACAGTAGAGTTTAATTTTGGTTTTTGACTTTTAATTTTCTCTTTAAAGTCTTTGGTAATATTAAAATATACATAATTTTTCTGACTGATAATAACATTATCTTAAGATATTTTGATCATTTATTGTATTCAAAGTTACGTTATTATATTCATACGAATTTGTAACTTAAAGCGCTATATTCACCTCAGAATCAATATTTGAAGTACATGTCATAAATTATAGTATTATACCTCTAGTATTATTATTATTATTTTTGGAAAAAGTAAACGATTAATGAGTTAACTAAAAAGGAAGAATATTATTACTATTAGTATATGAGTATAAAACAATAATTAATGTCCTCCTATCTATTGCACCTCAATATATACATGCCTTGTAATGACAGCCCATATCAAGAGAAGAGAAGAAAATATTATATTATTAAACATCCACCTTAAAAAAATAAAAACTAGATGAGGTAGGTAGGACCACAAGTGTAGACTAGTTTAATAATTGTGCTACAAACATAAAAATTTTGCACCCCTAATTCCACTATTTCCTCCTTAATCAACTCATTAATGGAGTTCATGGGGAAATTATGGCAATATCTTGTGAACTTTTTTCAATTGTTGGAAGTTTGATAGCTAGAATTATTCCATATATGTGTTAGTTGAACAATAATAAAAGTTCGCTCAAATAGTTTTGTGCAATGAGATATGTTTGATGGATTTTTATTTTTTAATATCGTACGATAGTAAAAAAATTTAAAAAATAATATCAATAGGATAAGTGCAAGCAAGGAGGGCTAGACCTTACCTTACTAATCTTAATGAAGTGTCTACTACCTAACAATCATGAAGAAAATAAGAGCTAGAGAGAACTAATTAAGTATTTTCTGATCACCACAGAGTTTTTAATACACTCTATGATGATATTACAAAAAAAAGTGAGACTTTATAGTCTAGTTACTTATTGAAAAATAGACTAAAAATCTAAGTAGCGTGGATTTTTTACTTTAAATCTTTTAAAACAATATCTATATCGGATTCTCTAAAAATACGTTATTTTTGGAGAATTCAACATGCATTCACTGATATTTTTAAAAATCCGAACAAATAGCTAATTAAAGATATAAATAATCTTCTAATATTCTTAGCCCATAATTAGTTGGTTTATCTTTATGATATGATAAGAACCAATATATATATCTGAGGAGATATATGTGGTGAAAAAAATTATGAGATAAAACATACTCCTACTAATAAAATAATATGAAAATTGACAAGCCATGACACAAGTTCATTTGATGTCCTTTTATTCAACTAATAAAAATTGGCTCATTGATAGGTAAGTCCCAACTGCCAAAAGATTTTAGTACACTTCCCTAGATTACTTCCACTCACATTGCCATATACTGTATATCCACTAAATACTTGTATTTATATCAAATTTAAAAATACAACTTTAGCATTTAAATAAATGAATACATAGTAGTTAAAAATTAAATGAAAATACATATAGTATGTCAACGTAAAATTTAGGTGTATATTGAATAAAACTCGTCAAATTTAGTGAGGTTTTGATCTATTCAACCTTACTATTATTTTTACATTGGGTATATAGGAGGAGATTATAAGGGAGAATCAGATTTTCATCAACAAGGTGAAAAAATATAGTCAATCGATTGATCAACTACTAATATTCTAAATAATGATTAATTAAAATGACGGTATAAAAATGATATATATATTATATTTATTTATTTTTTCTAAAAGGAAAAATGGAAATTAGTAATAAAAGCTTTGAAGGATAAGCTGACGTTTATGGCATCCATGATGCTCCAAAAGTGTGTTCTTTAAAGAGTTATATGCATTACAGAATTTATTCCTTATATTCAAATTGATTTTTTTCCGAATAATCGAATCAATCTTTTTTAAAAAAAAAAAGAATTTTACAAATAACACATTCAAAGATAAGTATTATCTTATGATGTCCATGATCGAAGAGGACCTACGTCTGACGAGGATAGTAACGAAGAAGGACTGACAATCGACAGGATTTCTAGATTATTAAGTTTTCAAGACGAATTTCATATCAAAATAAGAAGAAAAAAGTAAGAAACTTAACAATATGCGTGTTTGGCATCAATGATGATGTAGCATCAAAGATAAATCTATTACGTTAATAAGCAGACAATACGTTTCATGGTTTTGGACGGTCACACATTTTGTATTATGTTTGACGCAAAGCTTTTGAATAATGAGATACTTATGACATCATCTGAACATCATAATTGATAATTCCACCTTAACATATAATAACACTATCTTTTATATGAAGTTCCAAAAAAATAAAAATTATAAATGGAAGGAAAATGATTAGTTAGTGGAAGGAAAAATAAAAAAAGTGAGGGTCGGTGTTTGGCACACTACATTTCATAAATTATAAAGTCTATGATTTTATGGGGGAATTTTAAAAACATAATAATATAAATGGATAAATATAATCATTCACATATATACCACGTTCCATCTTTTAATAATTAATGGAAGAATAAATATGGGACAAACATATTTGACTTTTTATTTCACTTGCAATCATGCCAGTGTCAAAGAGGCAAAAGTTTTTATTTCCTTAAATTTTTCTTCCTTTTTTCCTTTGTCTCTTTTTCATAAACTAAATATAATGCTAAAAAAAATTCATATGTTTTGACTCAAAACATGAACCCAAAAAAAAATATTAATAAGATTTAGTAGTGGATTGAATAAAATGTGGAAAAAAACATTGGAGAGAATATATATTAGCATCTTCCTTAGCTTTTTCTTCCGATATGCATATTGAATTCGACTACATTCAGAATGACGTTGAAATTTTTTATATTTTAAATAAAACTCTCCCTAACAAATAGTTCTATTCATATACTATAGGCTCAAATCTGAGAACTTCTTATTAATCATATATCACCATGAACTATTGTTGGTGATTAGAATATTGTTTTTGGTGTTCCATTCAATGGTTGGTACTCGCTTTCAAATTCAACTAATTCGAATCCGCGATAGAAAATTTCAATTTGGAAAGGGATAAATTGTTTCCTATCAAAAACGACTTTACATTTAGAACTCGAACTCTAAAACCTCTAATTAAGAACGAAAAAATACTTATTACTCCGCCACAAATCTTCGATGGTGATGAGAGAACATTAATTATACCTTACTATTATATGGTTTGCATAAATCAGTGAATAAGATTATAAATAAAATTTGGCCCCTCTCTTGAAGCATTAGAAAAAGACAGTGCTTACTTTTTATTTTCTTTTCATATACATCATGATTCTTGAGTTTATTATGCTATGTATATACAAAAAGGAAGAAAAAAAAACACAATTTTTTTCACAAGACACTTTTTTTGCAAAAAAAGAAGAAGTCAATTCCCTAAATAAAAGGGAAAAAAGCAAACTAGGAATTGTTTGGACCCCCTACCCCCTCTTTTACATAGTGGAGATTGTACAAGGACAACAAAAAAAGAAATTCTTATTCTTTGATTCCCTTCTCAGTTCTCTCCACCATATCTTTTTCTTTTACAACAAAAATCGAATAAAGTTATTAGATAAATAAATAAAGTTCCTATAACAAATATTCTCACGAATAAAAGATGACAAAAAAAGTAACTTCATTTTTTATTTTTACCAAGTTGATGTAAAATTGTTGGAAAATAATTAAAAGATTGGTAGTTTAAGAAAAATAAATATTGCTCAAAGAAATCGTGCTAAGCAAAGTTGCTTTTATCGCTTTTCTATGCAATAGTTTACCAGTAATTAATAGAAGAAAGGATTGTCATATATATAAACGTCTTCTGGTTCTTAGAGAAGCTCTTTCTCATCTGTCAATTACTTAAGTTTGAAAAATAAAACTACATGCAATGTGATTGTTAAATATGATTAACTTATATTTTTCCTACTCATACCTTTTCTTAAAAGTCGATTCTCGTTCTTTGGATCAATCTATAGCCTTATAAAACTTAATTTTCACCTATTTTTTACTTATATCAATATTAAATAAAAATAAATGACTTTTTCATATTTTTTTTTGTGAGATCGATAGTTAACTGTTGGAATAAAAAGACATTGTATATGGAATAATGAAATTATGGATACAAATGTGTCTATTTGGCGGGGGGGTGTTGTCTAATGTATTTGGACGATGATGTGGAAATTCTTGATTAGGAAGAAAAAGTTAAACCGATTTGGTCAAAGTTTAGTAGATAATGTACATGAGAATCCAACGATCGATTAAGAGAAAAACATTTACAAAACTTATTCCTTATAATTTATTTACCAAATTTAACTTTACGGATGATCTCTTACTCTATTATTCTTGTTAGGAGTAATACCTTACGAACATAAATATTAGAGTAGATATCTAGAAAATAGAATATTAATACATAAGAAATTCTTCTTCGTATTCGATAAATGTGTTTTGAAAGATTCTTAAATATGATAATTTGTTATATGGTTATTAATAATGTTATGCATGAATACTTGTTTAAACAAAGTATTTTTTTAATTTTTTATATAGCTTAATTACCACTATATTTTTATCTCGTATAAACAATACACAAATTTTCACTTTATTTAATCCAAGTATATATCATTTAATATTGCCAATCAAATGTTGCGTTAATTACGCATCCAACAATTACCAACAAGAATTATTTTTTTTCAAATTAATTACAGATCGATTTCTCTCGCAATGAAGAAAGAATTTGGATGAGAATTCGAATTTAATTTATCCTTGCTGCAAATACTAAATTTTTTTTATCTATGTTATTTTCTAATTATGTGATGAATCAAATATTATATTATCTTATGTGAGATTTTATGTTGTGTAATTAATAATTCCAACATCAAATGACCCCTAAATAATCATTAGATTGTTAATTTTGCCACCTCCTCTTTTCTAATTATATTGATGAGTATATATATATATTGTTAGGTGACCCACTATGTGGTCAGTTTTCACTATGTTGATATTCTTGACCAAAATAAATAAAAATAAAAGGCCTTGACCAAAGAAGTGTGTGGGGTCCACCCATTTTGAGGCTTTCATAATTGAAAAATTGAAAATTATCTCTTAGGGGTCCACATGCCACCCAATGGGAATAAGAGTTTAATGCATGTCTCTATTAATTCTATTTTATTAGTAATAATAATAATATAACTCTTCACTATTATTTAACAAAATAAAATATGAGTACTTGATAAATTATATAAATGGCTTGAAAGTACATGAAAATGCACTATTTTTGAAGAATTTCAAACTTTGAAGCTCAATATAATCAATTTTGAAAAGTAGAATCACCATAAAGATAAAGATATTTTCTTCCTTAAATCAAAAGTTTAGAATTTAAACTTTCAATATGAAAAAAACGCTTGACAATGAATATTTCACCCTTTAATAGATTTTACAATGTGGGAATCTGAAATAATTGAAATTCATTACAAGTATCAAACATCGAATACGAAAACTTCATTATTTTATGACTTTATTTTTTTATTATTGAAATGAGGAATATAACAGAGACAAATGTAGAAAAATGGGGTGTTTCTCTTATCATTGGTTCTTACAATTTGACTATCTTGTGGATTAGAGATTCTATGTGTCAGAACCTAAAAAATACACCTTTGTTCTTCACTTATTAATTGCCACTATAAAAATTATTTTATTTTTATATATATAATAATTATATATATCTCATTATTGTTAAAAAGTACCTTTAACTTGGTGAAAGGAAGCATCTTATGCACCTAAATGATTCCAAAACCTTGACCAAACACTAAAATGATTGGAGAAAAGAAAAAAGAAAACCCCTTAGAATATTTAACTTCACAATATGTGCTAATTAGATAACTAGATAAGCCTTCTTAATTTTAGTTTTGCATACATAATTACATGCAAATATATTTCCTTGATTTTTTGTATTCGTATAGTCATTTCTGAAGTCGACATTCACAATACATTTTTTTCATTCTCAAATGTTCGAACCTGAAACATCTAGTTGAGAACAGAGAAATCCTAATCATTCATCACAACCCATATTAGTCATATAAGCATATATGCACACATGACACTTATATGTCTAATCCATACTAAATTTGGATTAAAGATTAAATTTTATTTGGGGTTGAGCAATTAATTTACATTTCACAAATTAAATAAGTTTATTTTATTAATTCAAGCTAAGGTTCAATTCATTTGAAGGTCCAAGATTATGTCATGTATTTACTGACATGATATTTCAAACAAACTCAAAACGAACAAGATGATTTCACGTGTCCAAATAATACATCAATCCTCAATTAAATAAAGACCATGCAAAAGCAGCCAAATCTCCAAAAAAACATATTTTATCCAATTACATATACTACCTTATCACATAATTCTTGTGATAGAATTGATGAGTAACATGAGCTAACCAGAATCAACAAATAGAGTTCATATTATGTAATGGGACTACTTACTCCCCAACAACTACAACTATGGTAATACATCATTTTTTGGTTCATTTGGTGAAGACATTCTCAAGCACATGGACTCACAAAGATTCATCAATAACTTTTTCTTCATATACATCGTATTTTTATTTTTTGCAACAAATTTATCATTGTCACAAACATAAACAACAACCACAAATAAAATATGAGGAAAAAGAGATATTATTAATTATTTTTTGTGAGTACAACTCTATTTTAAATTAATTAGGCAGACATAGATTGATATTTTTCAAGAGTACTTTCTCAAAAAACAAAAAATAATTTTTAAAATGAAGTAATTTTTTGAAGTTTCGCCAAACGGACTATAATGTTTAAAAAGAATCAAGTGAGAAATTGTTGAGGTCCTCTTCACATTAAAAATGGTGCTGTTTTTCTATTTTTAGTTGGGCTTTTTTGTTCAGTGTACGGCTAACTTCAACCCAATGGGCTTCCATTGGGCTTCTTTACACTCTCTCGATTTCCTCGATGAATTTTGATTTTAATCCTTGTAATATTAGATTTGATACATGTAATTTTTAATAAAATTAAAATTTGTATCTTTTTTTTAATCTTTATGTTGGAAATACGTGATATCTTCCTCAAATAATGCAAATTTAAAATGATACATCGATAATAGAATGGCTTAGCATTTAATAATTCGTTAAATTTGTTCTAATTCACAATTCGAGGGATAAAAAGTACACATCTATCGATTAAAAGTTAAATATACTTGATCAAAAATCACAAGCATCAAAATTAGAATTTGTTACCAATGTGTGGGTGTAAGAAGATCCACTTGAGTAAGATTTTATAGGCCCAATTTCATCAATGTGGAGTGTGGACCCATTGGTTATAGAGAAGTTTGGACCTATTGATATATACTAATAATGGGCCTTCCCATTTAGACTGCAACAACATAAACTCTTTTGATATTGCTTCTAAGCTTCTTCCTTCCCCTTTTAAATTAGTGAAAATCATGCTGTCTTTTGATATTTTTAATAAAGTTGGAGGTAGTGGGATAGAGCGAATTGAAATTACTCTCATCGATACCACTAGATCATAATTCTTTGACGCGAAAAGAGCAAATTTGTTTTAGAAACATGCACTTCAGTATACGTACGAAACAACTAATGCTTTTGAACAATATTTTTTGTAGTGACATATCTCATATGTGCTCATAATATTCATTGAAATATCTCCAAAAAAAAATCACTTTCTTAAACCTTATATCAAGTCAAAATCAGACAAATACACTAAAACAAAAAATATATCAAAAACATACCTCCTAATTAACATGCATACTAAGTCATCAGAATCTAATATGAATATCGAATACAAACATACTAAATCATCTAAATCTAATATGAATATCGGATACTTTGAGAAGATGTATAGGAAACAGAAAGTAGCACGCATTGAGAATGTGTCAGAAAAAAGAATGGAGAATTAGGAGACATTCATTCATTCAAAACAACGTAAGTAATAATTGTCTTTTCACAGTAAAAGTGGGCCGACAAGCAGCACGCCTCAGCCGGCACTACCCAATGCGCCCCTACAAACAAAACTTACTGTTTTCAATAACTCAGAATGTTTTTTTTTACTCCTCGTCTTAGATTATTAATCGTGATTTTTAAAAATAAAACTTTGTATTTATTTGTTTTTTTAAATTTTTTTTAAACTAATCGTGATTAAACTGTATTATTAATTTTTGTACAGTTTTTTGCCAACAAAAATGTTTTTCACTGTTTAAGAATCTAACATTGATTCCCAAAAGAATGTTTTTTCTCGTGAGCTTTTGTGTGGGAACTAAAATCGCATGCTGTCTACCTAGATTCTGTAACATTTGCCTATTTAAAAAAATTAACAAAAATATAAAAAATAATTCAGACTTGCAATTGTGATATTTTCAAAAATTTAAGCTTTTAAATAAGATGATTCTTACACATCCAACAAATATAGGAATACATTAGAGCGCTTTAACATATCGAGTTGATTGGGATAAAAAAAGTCCTTTGTAATTGATGGAGATTTGATAAGTTAAAGAGTTTATGTTTTATTTATTGTTAGTGTAAATAATTTCCACACCATTAGTGTATATTTTTAATTTTTTTAGTAAGGATGGGATCAAATTATAATCATTGAAATAAATGAATTATATAAACTCACACATGATTTGAGGTACATAACAAACTTTTCAACAATGAAACATATAACAAATGGCAAGATTTAATTATCTCCTTGCAGATCATCAATCATAGTTATATTAAGTGAAACGATTACTTACATTATTTGTCACTGAACAAAACCCTAACTAGTTATAACTATTACAGACAAACACAAAACATGTCACGTTCACACAAAAGTATTGACTGACTTAATAACTTTACTATTACTCCATGGTTTGTCTTCAACAAATTGTACTACTCTTCGTCTTTTGGACCTTCCACTGGTACTTCATGATTGATTTCACAGATCGAACTAATAACCTATAATTCCCACAAAGAAGGTACAATTTAACATTGCTCCAAAAGCTCCAATAATTCAACAAAGCATGCATGGAAAAGTTGTACATATACCCTAGTAATTCCTTGTTTCTTGACCTAATACTCTTCGTCTTTTACCTCGTTCACTAGTACCATAACTCGAACGTTGAACTATAGACCTCAAAGCATCTCTCAAGAACAACAACGACGATTCATGATGATCAGTATTGTTATTATTACTCTCCTTATGATCAACAGCTAATACAATCACATTACGAATTCTCCCTCCTAACGTGACCATTTCAGCTCTTATAGGACTCAATCCAAGTGATTTTAGGGTTTCGATTAGGTCAGGGATGAGATCGAATCGATCCTCGCAACAAAGAGATGCCTTTATGAGTAATCTTCCATCAGCTAAACAATCATTTGATGATAACACACTGATTTCATCAGTTTCAGAAGGGAATAATAAGTTTGTTTCACTTTGCATAATTTGTGAAGTTTGTTCTTTGAGTTCCCTCACACGTTGAACAACTTTGCCTAGTAATGAAGCTTTATCTAACTGTAAAACGAAAAAAAAAATGAGTTTAAGTTATATAAATTGATAAGGACGATGTAAAAGGTATAAATGCAAATAATTTTATTGAAAAGTCAATATAATATGCTATAACAAATTAAGTTATATCGATCATATAAAAATTCATTATACTGACAGTCAGGGCAAAACAAAAAAGGCATTCAAAAAATGTAAGAACAAAAGAAAAATGTCATTTTATTGTTTTTTGGTGGAAAAAACGAAACTACTTTCCCAATATATATCTAATTTATGTACTTTAATTTAGACCTAGAAGCAAGTTTGAATAACCTTTTTTTAAGTGTTTTAGTAAATAAGAATCTTGAATATCAAAAAATTTAAATAAAACGAAGAATAAGAAAACAGATATAATCATGATTTTATTCTTCTTCATAATAACCACAAATCTTAAGATGTAGACTTAATTCGAAATTAAATTAAATGTACTGATCCGAAGGAAACTATTGTAAAGGAATAAACTTATTTATAACATGTAGTAATTACTTTAGCATAAAACTATTGCCCCAAAAAATAAATAAATGAAGCTAAACAAGCTTCTTCTTCTTTTTTGAAATATATCAAATATATAAGTAGATAAATTTATTTACTTTTTCTGCTTTTTAAAAAAAATCACGTTTCATTCAATCTTCCACCAAATTTAGTACAGTAATAAAAAAAGAAGAGGAAATAGACATTAAGAATTAAGAATAGAAATTAGCAATGGGCACAACTTAATAATTATGTGGCTAAGCAGAAAAATCTAGTTGTTAATTAATTCTATTCAATAATCAATTAGTATGAATTAAGTATCAAATAATCTTGTTACATATATACATACAAGTTAATTTAACAAGAGATTAACGATGAATTTCATAACGATAAAAACTTACCTTAGAATTGCAAGAAAGTAGGGTTCTGAGGCTATGAAGATGAGAATTAATCCTTTCTCTTCTTCTTCTTTCAGCTTCTTTATGATCCTTAGCTCTAGCTTCTGGACTATTATTATTATTATTACTCTCTATAGTTTCTTGAATTTCCACATGATGATGATGAGGGTAAAATGGGGAAGAGCTACAAAAACTTTTAATAGCTTCAATATCAAAACCATAATAATCTCCCATCATATTATTATCACTTGATGATGATTTATTTTTGGAGAAATAATTGCAAGATTCAAAGTTTTCTTGAAAGTCTTGTTGTTGTTGCATGTTGAGGGGTTTGTGTTTGTCTTCTAAAGAGAGAGATTTTTGGGGGTGGGAATTTTAGAGTATAGTGGAAATGATTGGATAAGAAATATGATCATGTATTCTAGGGTTTTCATAAGACTTTTCTTCTTTTAGAGTTCAAAGCCCAATTTTAAATTTATGAGTTCTGAATAAAATTATTTTTTAGATAAATTATTTATTATTTTCAAATACAATTACAAAGGTTTGTACAAAAATTACTAGTTAATAGGTTCTATCAAATCATGAGTAGAAAAAACTTGTGATCGTTGTTCTATCAATTTTATGTATCAAAATATTTTTAAACTCGCGATCTTTTAAAAAAAATGTCATATGAAATATTAAAATTAAGAAGTATATTAAATATATAAGTTAACATTTTTTAAAACTAGATTGAAAAAATAATGCACATAAATTGAGATTGAAAAAAAAAAAACTTTTTGGTTGATTGTTCTTTTAGATTGAGTTGTGGTCACATGAAATGATGATATGAAAGCCACGCGGTTTTTATTTTATTTGAAAAGATTACTTTTTTATCTTTTTTAGTTTGACCAACAAAGAGATAAAGACTCCTTGCATGATTAACCAAAGAATTGTGCAATTTTATTTGGGAAAGTTTAGATTTAACTTAAATTGTAAAAAAAAATAGTTGATTTCTATGTATCGGTGGTGTGAGAAGATATATTTTATATAATAGACAATTACATGTAAAATTTCTTGATAATTTAGTAAGAATTGTAGGTAAATCTTGCAATCTCACATTTTAAAGTTTAGGGAAAAAGGTTTGAAAAATACTCTAATTTTGGCCGAAATTGTTGTTACGATACTGAACTTTGGAAAGGACATTTTACACCTGCACTATTTAATAGTGTATTTTAAAGGTGTATATGTGTCCATGTGGACATCATAAATATTGTATCATTATAAATAGTAATGTGTCCACGTGGGCACACATATACATTTAAAATACATTATTAAATAGTGCAGGGGTAAAAGATCCTCCATAAAGTTTGATATCGTAACAACAATTTCGACCAAAATTAAAGTATTTTTTAGACCCTTTTCCCTAAAATTTACTAGAAGAGAAAATCTTTGTGTTGTTAATGTACCTAACTTCAATTCTATTTTGTTTGAAATTTGTTTGTTCTATTGTCTAGAACATTTAATTTCGGATGAAAACTTATCAAGTCAAGTAACTCAAAAATATCCAACGTCTTATATACAATGGACTTCAGATGGAATATTTCATATAAACTACATATATTGTAAGCAATAAATTTGTTTGTGCAAACAATGTATATCAAAGGGGATTAGTATACGTCTGAAGTTAGTAATTTAGACATATATATTTTCAACTTCTAAATCTAAATTTGATTTTAAATAAGTTAAACATACAAAAGTTAATATATTTGACTATGACTTAAAACTCTAATCCTCAAATTGGCTATTTTGTGTACTTGTCCCTTATTCTAACTACTATTCGGCTATACTACAAAATGTGCATAAATAAATCTTTAACAACAAGCTTCAATTTGGGCCTTTAAACTTGGGCCTGATCAATCCCATAGCCCTATCCCCAACAGCCCCCAAAACCCCCACCCCCACCCCCCAAAAAAAGAAAATGACCCAATGTATGTCACGTGACACTGATTCGTCAGATTTTTTTTTTACTAAATATGTATATATATATAATTAAAAAGCAGAAGCAAATAATGAATACATCATGTAAGTAACACCCCTCAGACGAAAAATTGTGCGTACGCGATCGGTTATATATCTAAGTTGATGTGGACTATGTTTTCTAGTTGAGCTCATCCTTTTCAAAAAAAAGTTACACGTTATAAGACTTAGTCTTAGTGGCAGACAAAATTTAAACATCTTAATAGAATTTTGTCACAAATAAAAGCTTTACTAGTTAATTAAATCTTAATATTGATACTAATAATAGTAATTAAAAAGAAAGAAAAAAGCTTCAAAAGGTGCAGAATGACTTAGTGGCGCATGTGGTATGAATAGTTTAATTATCAGTACTAATATTTTATTTTATCTAAACAAGCTGGAATAATCATTTTGTTCACTAAACATTATCATGTCGAGTAAATTAATTTCAGTGTAGTACTTTAGATCCATTATAATTATTGCCAAAAAGAAAGGTTTCAATTTGTAATTAGCAACTATTGGGTGTCACTTAGAATTAACTAACAAATATATAGTACTAAAAATGTTCCTTTTTTTCTTCTTTTTTGTTTTTCATAGTATCCGCAATGAAATCCAATAAAATTTGAATTCATGCCCAATAAATGATCGAGCATCCTCTAGATCCACACATGTTCATGCATTGCAGTGCCCATTTATAGAGATATTTTCAATATGATTTGTCTTTCATTCACGTAAGCTCAAATTGAAGATCTTTTGAAATCAGGATGGAGAAATCACAATCATCGACAATAATCCAACACACATTAACATTTTTGTGAATATCATATATATACTATATAGTTCTTTAATATGATGTCACTTTTTCAAATAATAAGTATTGCATGCAGTTTATGCCGGATATGCTGAAAGGCTTTACCCGAAAACGTGGGGTGCCTTTTGATTAATTGAAATGATGGGTGATATCTTTTGTCTATATATTTTTTATTTATTACACGTCATGAATATTTTTCCATTTTCATAAATTTTCGACGGTCTTTTGAAAATAAGTTTTTTTTTTATCTCCACAAGATAATAATAATATTTATGTGTACTATACCCTTTCCAAACCCACTTTATGAAATTTCTTTGCATATGATATTGTTATTGTTATTTAAATTTTACCAATAGTGAAAAAAAAAGTTATTCAAGTAACTTGAAGATGAACCTCTCACTTATGTAACATCATAAGCAAATTTTATATTGACGGATTCCACGCTATAGTTTTGAACAGTCGCCTCTTTAACCATCTTATAATAAGTGACATGAATTTAAATCCAAAAGCGAACAATATCACTAAATGTTGTTACTACTAAGTATTACTTTCAAACCCTAGTTGCAAGTTGTTGGGGCAGAGTTGTTAAACTTTATTACAAGCAATTAGTGCTACAAAAATAATTATTTGTACTGTCAAAAAGCAATAGAAGTTGTTCACTTGCTCTGCTAACTTATGGAAAAATAATAGGCAGATATAAACAACCAAAAGAGAATTAAATGCACATGAGATTTCTTTCTGTTTCTTCAAGTTATGTACAAGTAATAGTAAATTCAAAACAAAGAGCCTCCAAAATTTATTTATTTTCTGAGAAAATCTTTTAACTCTAGATTCACTAGGACTGGAACAGTATTCAAAATGGAGATACATAATTATGACAATATTATAACCATGCAAGATTTTCTGTTAAATATTTAGTATTCGAAATTTATTGATCGGACTAACTCAACTAGTCAGGATAAATTATCAAAAGGTTCTATCTTGCTCATTTGCCCTATTATTTAGTTACTTTTAACTTGGACCTAGTTTACATCCACTTAATTATTTTTCACACCAAACAAACATATAAAGCACACCAAACACTTACAAAGTGTGCATAATTTTTTTTACTTTTCACTTTTATAAGAACACATTAACCATGAGAAAGAAAAATGCAGCCCATTTTCACACATAAATTGTGTTTAATTAAGGTTAGTAAGTACCAAGTAGTAGTAGCATTTTGAAAGCTTCAAAAGAAAAGGTACTCCTAAAAGACAATAGACATCTACATATATATAGAAAAAATAAACATCACTTTCTTCATTGAAAAGAAGCAAAAGACATGTAGGCCTAGGATAGCACAAAAGTTCAAAAAGGTAAAGAGAGGACAAAGAGACAACAAAAGAATTTTCCACTAAAAATCCTCTATTGGTTGTTCCCAACAATTGACCATTCACAATTCCACTTTGCTTTCATTTTTGTCTCTTTTTTCTCTTCTGTTTCTGAGAAATTCATATTCTGTTAGTAGCAAAAAAGACCATATGCCAAAAAGAGTCTTTAGTTTTTTTTCCTTTACAAAAAACTTCAGCAGCTTGGTTCTTGATCAACAGCTTCAAAGCCCCAGCAAAATGTAGTACACCAAAGTTATAGGAAGAGCTACTAACATACCAAATATAACCCTGCAATATTTATTAAAAACCATGATTTAGTACTCCATATATTAAAAATACAAAATACTATACAACATATTATAGTTGATAGGCAAGATTCTTGAGTTACATTTAACAAGAAGCTCAAAACTTTTTAGTATTTCAAGAATGTTTTTTTTCCCCACATTTCATGATATATACACATGATGAGTGTTTTGAGGCCTCACCCTGTGCTCAATATATCAGGATGGACGCCGTATTCCTTGGCAAAGACAAATGGAACAATTCCCTGAGGTAGAGCTGCCTGAAAAATGAATTTAGAGCAAATTTATCAGTTAAATGAATGGCAGTAATAGCGTGTTTATGTATCGTTATGAAGTTTTTGTTTACCTGAACGATAGCAATATGCAAAAGGACACCTCGAAGTCCAACTGCAATGGAGGCAGCAGCCATAACTGCAGGACCAGTAAGGAATCTCACACCCATTGAGAAGAGAGCAATTGTTTTCCCACAAGCAATGATTCTAGGCGACAATGCCATGAACAAACCTGTCGTTCCATTATGAAAATCAGTTTAAAACACTTAACATTTTCGCATAAGAACAAAGGGAATTTCATGTGAAGATTATCTAATTGTTATATCAGACATACCAAGACTAAACATTGCCATTCCAAGACCAGCATCAGAAAGAATCGCTATTGATTTGGCTATAATCGCAGGCATTTGAACATTCCACCTAAAAGATTTGGCATTAGTCACAAGTCTAATTATAGACTATGCATATAAACTAAGGTAATTTTGGATAAACATACTTGAAAGAGACCAAGGACCAAGTGAGTCCAATGAGGCTGGAGTAGGTATTTGGGTTCCTAATTAGTTTTCGCCACACCATAATCAAAATGAGCCTGGTCATGACACTAGCTGGTGGCATGGCAGTTGCCTTGGTCTCTTCTTGAGCAATCTTAGGACGGAGCTCGGTTGTGGAGCTCGAGCGCACAACTGGCCCTTCCCGGTCATTTCCATTCAGGTTCTGTTTGTTTCCAAATGTGAACTCTTCTCGGCCAAATTCGTCATAATCTAATGTGAGGAAAAAAGCATTCAATCAATAAGAGAATACCTAGATAAGTTTTTTAATATTAAAATGAAATACGCATGGATACAAACGATCCATACAGTCAGTCCAACTAGTTTGGATTTATGCATGGTTTACTAAAAATTACCAGACATGATGAAGGAAATAAGGTGTTACAGTAGATACTCAACCAATTTCCTATGCAACATGAGAAGACAAAAGTAATACAAGCATGTTTGTCTCAAGAAAAAGACAAAAATATGGCCATAATTTCAGGGATTGGATATGCAAGGCTCCAAACTTATGCCTGAAACAAGAAACTAATGAAAGAAAACAACTCAATAATGCCAAATTACTTAACAAACTCCAACCCTTCAACCCTCCACAGATTAATCAAACACAAATCTAAAAATCTATCTAGTTGATCCAAGGGTCAATCGGAAACAACCTCTTTACCTCTGAGGTAGGGGTCATTGTACACCCCAATTAAGTGGGACTGCACTGCATTACAACATACAAGTAACACAAAATCCATAATAAGACAACCAAAATCAATTAAATTTTTTTTTAACAACAACTAGTACAACATGATACATGGTATATTATTCACAGTTCAAGAATGTAGTTATACCTTTTGGGTGGGCTCCAACACCAAGCTCATTACCATAGTCACCTCCTCCCCTAAAGACATGAATCCCTCCTTCAGATACTGGTGAAGCACTTGAACTCCAAACAAACATGTGAAGATCTTTTCCACCTTCTGTACCACCATTGGCCTTCTTCTTGGTCACTGGTCCAGTGGCTGGAGAAAAGATTCCAGCATTAGTAGGAGCAGGGTACCCTGCATTTCCCTGTCCATAAACCCCATTTCCTCTCCCAAATCCAGCAACACCACTCTCCTCATCATGACCATAGTTCCCAAAATTTGAATTCCTTGGACTCATATTTGCATTTTTTCCATTCACCATGGAGTAAAAATCAGTATGGTTAAAGCTTGAGCCTCTAGGAGTTGGATTTCTTGAAGATTGCAATGAATAAATCTCAGCATTAGTTAAGTTGGATGGTCTAGGAGTTAATGAAAGACCAGAATTAGGACCATGGGATCTTCTTGAAAAAATTTCAGACCTTGAACTAGTGGATTTTCTAACAGTTACATGAAGTTTCCCATCATCACCAACTTCAGCTTGAGTTTCCAATGGCTCTTTACCATCTAATGAAATAATATCAGAATCCACTTTAAAGGAAATAATGGACCCTCCAGTGTCAGGAAACTGTTCTGCAATAAGCATTCTTGCCCCTCTATACTCAAACAAGAAAAGCATCAAAGTGTACCAAATGATACATTGAAGCACAACAATTTGGACCATTAAGCTTCCTGAGGCATCACCATACATACCCTTTAACAAAGGAATCCCCATAACTAAAGTGTTTGGTAAAGTGGATAGTGAAAACAAAGTAATGGACCATTCAAGGGACCCCCTAGAGCTAACTCTTGACCAAATAGCTAGAACAAAAAGAACTATGATTTTCTGAAGAGTGTCAGCAGCTATGAACCTGTAGTTCATTGCATATGGATTGTTGGAAGCAATGAAATGAAAAGACAGCAATGGAACAGCAAAAAGAGCAACAAATCTATTGATTCCAGAACATTGGTCAGGGCTGAAAATTTTCCACCATTTTACTGAACCGTAAGCTAAGATCATTGCTACATACAGTGGAACTACAGCAGTAAGAACATGGTAAAGGTCTGAAAGTGATATCATTTTTTTTCTTACAAAGATTCAAACTTTTCACTTCACAAAACAAAGTACAGATCAAGAAATGGATATTTGATCACAAAACTCACATGGGGTTATGCAAGAACACAAAAAGATTCAAACTTACCCTTCACAAAACAAAGTACAGATCAGAAAATGGAATTTTGATCACAAAACTCACATGGGGTATTTCAAGAACACAAAAAGATCCAAACTTTCCTTCAAGTACAAAACCCCACTTCAGTTTTTCTCCTTCTTTCTCACCTCTAAATCATAGATACTAAGAAATGGGAGTAACTCTCTCAGCTTAAAGAAAGATATAGCTAGAAAAGAGCTACTTGCAACTAGTGTTTTTAAAAGGGAGAGTGTGAGAAGTGAAAAAAAGAAGAGGTATTTGTGTGGGAGATGAAAGAAGTGATATGATATATTTAAGGAAATTAAATGGCAGACAAAGAAGTAAAAGCTGAGGTCCTTTGGAAAAAGCTTCTTCTTTTTAGTAAGTCTTTTCATGATGAGAGAGAGGCCTCCTATGAGCTCTATAACACAAAACATTTTAATATTTGTTGGATAAATAGGTAAAAAAAATCATTTCTCTTAACAAAAAAAACTCAAGAGAGAGGGAAAATGAAAATGAATGCAAATAAATATTCAATCAAAAAGTGTGAGAATTCTTTGTTGATGTCATAATATTGTTGACTTCTATCAATGTTTTATAAGGAAATGAATTTTGAGCTTAATTTAATATCGAAAGGTAAGAATTTCTCAAAGACATGTGTATAGATTTATTAACTAAATCTTTAACAATATAATGTATGGGTCAAATATCAGATGAAACAAGAATTGGATCAATCTAATTCTAATATGATACCAAAGATTCATACTTTGCGCCTATCACAATTTCAAGAGTTAGCTTAAGAAGTAATGATTTTCTAACATTATAAAAAGAGATAAATTGACCTTACACCTTTCACACATCCAGATATGTTAACTAGAGCATGAACAAGAATTAAATGAGCCTAATTATGATAGTACAAAACTAAAGAAATGAAATTTGAGTTTAAATTGTCCTCCTCCACTGAGGTGGAAAAATTCAACATGTTTTACACACTTTTATTAGATTAAATTTACATATTGCTAAGCAACTTGTGATTTAATTTTTTTGATCATTTTACCAATAAAAATGTATTTCTTGAGATGAGATGATACTTTATGATATTGGATTATTATTATTAATTCAAAAAATAAAATAATTGTCTTTGATATATAGTCAGTGTGTTGTATTTTCTGGAGCTGATAATTAAAAAAGATAATAAATATAACTTGGAAAGTATATTTTTTATTCATCATTATTATATGAGAGAAAAGGAAAGGACCAACATTCAACAAACAAGAATATCAGAGAAAAGGAAAGAAGAGGAACAGAAAGATTCTCTTTTCACTTCTAATTTTTCTGTAAAATTATTTTAGGGATTACTTAACTTAATTTTTACAGCTTTATTATTACCTTAAAATATTTTTGTAACTTTTACTGCTGTCGGATGAAAAAACAAACTTTTCTTCTGTGGAGTAACTTTTTCCTTTCTTTTTTTTCATCTATATTCTTGATCGAGTGAGTTAAAGCGTTTAAACTTATGATCTTAAATATATAGGATATATTAGAAAATCAACTTGAATTGGCCCGGTTAATTTAAGCATAAATGATTGGTCCAATGTTAAGTCTAAACGTAACTGGATATGTTATGTTTCAAAAAAAAATATCCAATGATCTTGAAATAAATGGTCTTAAAACTAGACCCTATGTGTTCCATGAACAAACTTTCAAGACCAAAGATCAAAATTTGTTCAACTTCGAATTTTATCAAAAAATTAGTAAGGTCAAAAATTCAAAAATGTTCACCTCCAAAATCATTCTTGTAAACCACTTGTGTTCAAGGCGATTTACTAGTTTTTAAAGTTATGGATTGGTTGAATAGTGTAAAAGAAACACACCTCTTAATTAGTCGAACCCTATATCAAAATGGAGTGGAAAGTGAAAATATTACACATGTTTTGAACTCAATATACAAATTAGTGTAATTTATTAAGTCAAAGCTAACAATACATATGAAGAGTTTGGATCGTGATATATCACGTGAAAAAAAAACCAATATAAACATGTCATTAAGTCAAAAATCTACATATACTTTTTAAAACTATTTTTGATATACTATATTATTTAAGTCAAAATCTATGTTCACGAAATACATAAAGATTAAAAAACTTTTAGAAATAAAATCTGTATATACATTTATCCTTTTCAGTTCTTCTCTTATAATTATAAAATATATTATTATTATTATATAGTATAGATATGGGATGAAAGTGACCTAGTAAATAAAAGTAGGATTTAGAATATCTAATATGTAATAATTGCAGGAGGAGATATTATAGATTCCCATAAAAAAAAATTGTGTGCTACAGAGGATGCAGTAATCATTATTTCCACATAAACTATGTTTTTTGTTTATATTCTTTCTTGTTATGTTATGTCCCTTTCATTTTTATTCTTCTTTTTAGTACTTTAATTCCTTTCCAAAATCTTTTCAGGTTCTCGTGCTTATAAGTAACAGCTACCTCTTGTCCTTACCTTGATCATTTCTTTTCTTTTTTTCGATGTTCCATATTTGTATGAAAGTTTGATTAATTTAAAATCGTATCATATAAAATTGAGTAAAATATGAAAGGAAGGATCAAAGATGAAGTAAGAAATACTTTTCACCAACTATTTAATGAAGTTTTCTTTTTCCTATTAAGAAAGAGTCGTGTTTGATTGTCATGTATATGCTTCATTACAATTTTGTTCACTCGAAATTCTTAATCTGTAATTAAAATTGTAGAGATCTTATCCATCGCACTAAGATTTTCGATGATTGTCTTTTCTTTTATGGATTCATATGAGTGAAAAATGAAATTATTCAAACAACAGAATGGGCTTTAGGCCTTATTCGTTTTCAGTTAACCAGCAGATTTTAGCTTAACAAATTAGCCCATGGGCTCTTGGTAAAATTTTCTCAAAGAGATAATCTCAGCAATAGAGGGCCCAATAAGACAACGTTTTGGGCTTGATAGACAAACTCATTTTTTTGGGGAGAAATTACATGATTAAACAAACATATACTAGTTAATTAGTCATCACAATTATAGTTTTAGTTAACTATCACTCGTGACCTATATTCACTGATAATTACGTGGGCTGGGGTTTCGAGTTTGTATCATTTGGAATTTGTATAACTTTTTAAAGTTCAAATGTTTGTATTTGTATAAATTCGTTATTTCGAGTTTATACAACAATAACTCAATTATACAAATGTACCCGCAAATTATACAAACAATGTAGCTTAAGTTGTAGCTACAACCCATAAATATGCAAACTATAGCTATTAAACATAATTACGTTTCTTATAGTTACTATTTGTGAATTTTTTCCCCAATTGATAGGCTATAGCCCATTTAGTATTATAGATTGGGCTCGAGTAATTTCCTGGTCTTTTTCCTTAATTAAAATCTTATTTTAGTTATATATTAGTATAATCCACATATTTATACGTATGAAATTTCTCCAACTCAACCAACAAGTTGTCACATATAATAATCGGTTTAATGGTCAAAGATAAGATTTGTTCGCACAACTCAAATAGTACTTTTTATGATGAGAACGTATACGATAATTTGCGAAAAATTGTTTGTTCATTGCAAAATGATTTTGTCCCATATATATATATATATATATATATATATATATATAGAATTATAAATCCTAGAACCTAATAGGTAATATGAAATATATGTTTACTTTACAACCTAATAGGTATTATGAAATACAAATTAAACGAGAAGTTATAATAATTTGAAACGGGATTCTAATCCTTAAAAGTTATTAAATTCTA
>JAJOOO010002785.1:0-21603 GCA_029582685.1 Solanum piurae
ATGTAGATACAATTCCATGCTAATTATGTATAATTGAGAAATAATGCTTAGTACCGAGTGGATATGGACAATGAGGAAAAGGCCCCTCCGCTAATGCAATAGGTTGGGTCATCTATAGTAAACTCATGAGATGGAAGCTCATCCGCTAATGCAATAGGTTGGGTTTCTAGTAGCAATCTCTCTATCCCATAACTATGTGCCAAACATAGGACTTAGCTAGTGGATCCACTTAGAAGCTAAATATGATTTGTTCTACCTTCGGCAAGTAAGAACGCCTTCTTTCGGTGTGGGGTTATATGACACCGGATTCCATGTAGCTCACATGGTGTATGTCGGTTATGGATAATCTTTCCTAATAATAATAATAAGATAATGGATATGATGGGAACTATACTATGACTTCTTAATGGTTTACTT
This sequence comes from Solanum piurae, assembly GCA_029582685.1. Lineage (NCBI taxonomy): Eukaryota > Viridiplantae > Streptophyta > Magnoliopsida > Solanales > Solanaceae > Solanum > Solanum piurae. Next base: position 418 of record JAJOOO010002785.1, read on the forward strand.
GGTAGGAGTGGGGGTATGGGACTTCACTTTTACATTGCACAAGGAGACTCATTAGGACGTTATGGAATGGTTTTCCTTATGGTATGCTAAGATATGAATAGATGACTTTATTTGTGTTTATCTTATGTACTTGTATAATTCCTCATTTATGACTATGGATCATGGTAAGCTTGAATATGATGTTAATGAATATGTGGCTTCAAAGGATGCTCAGTAAGGTTGGTATTATGGGATGCCAACTAGACATTGCACAAGTGTTCTTACAGGTTGCTAAGGTATTGATATTATTATGTTATGAGTGCATTGTGACTATAGCTTGTCTTCTATGTTGAAAAATACATGTTGACTTTCCAAACTTGATAAATGCATACTTCCAAGAAAAATGTCCTATTTAGCATATTTAAATGTTTTTATGCATGTTTCCATACTTAGTACATATTTGTGCTAACCCCTTCTTTTCTACATACTATGAGTGTAGGTCCCGGACGTTGATTCATTACTTCCTTCTTCAAAGTAAAGCTTGGGTCGACTATTCCCTAAGTTTTGGTAAGTCTTCCAGTTCGAGGACCAGATGTTTATTTTAGTCTTAATTTCATTAGTATTTTCTTATGTTAAGACTTTCATTAATGTAAATGGTTAAGTCCCTAACTTCGTACTCTTATGTTTAGATGGTTTTAATGAGACAAGTCTAGTATTTCCACAACCCTTTTTATATGGAATTTGAAGTCTGACTTCTATTTAGAAAAGTTTTAATTTTCTGCATTATTTCTTATGACATTATGTGTATGATTATGCTAAAGGCTTGTATGACTTTATGTGTATGTCAAGGAACTTTTACTATTTTTGAATACTACTCAAAGTTGAGGAATCTATGGGATGAGTATGTGTCTTTAGTTCCTCTGCCAGAATGTGAATGTGATAAGAATCGAGTATATACAGAACATATGGAGAGACAAAAGCTCATGCAGTTTTTAATGGGATTGAACGATAGTGTTGCTCAGTCGAGAAGTCAGATACTCAGGACAGTTCCAAGCCCAAATCTCAACCAAGCTTACAATATGATTATGCAGGATGAAAGTAAGAAGATTCAGTCTAGCTTAATATCAAACTGTGTCTTACCTTTACAGAAATTGGATGTTAACGACTCCACTGTTTTAGCCTCGATACACAATAACAAATTCAACCAGAATACAAGGTTATATTGTGATCATTGGCATCTGAGAAACCACACAAAAGCCAATTGCTATAGGTTGATTGGATATCCTCAAAATTACAAGTTCACAAAGAAGAAAAATGTGGATTATGGAGGCTTCAAAGGTCAGGCTCATGGCAATGACAAAATGCAGAACTATGGGGGTAGTAGAAGGACTCAAGTCAACAATGTCAATTTCTCTGAAAACATTGCTCTCGATTCTCCTTCTTTTCCTACTGTGCCAACATTTACTCTTGATCAGTATAACCACCTACTAAAAATGATTGACAAGGAGTCATCACCTCAAAATCATGGTGTTAACATGGTAGGTAACCCTTCTATTCCTCCTTATACATTCAGTACATTCATTAGTTGTTTTGTTGTAGGTAATGATGCAACTCCTTGAATTGTAGACACTGGTACAACTGATAATATGGTCCATAGTTTGAATACATTACTAAACCCTACAATTATCCCTTCCAATTCTAGCAATGTGTATCTCCAAAATGGTTAAACTGCAGAAGTTACTCACATTGGTTCTGCAACCTTATTTGACCATACATTCAGAGATTCCTTCATATTCCACAATTTTCCTACAATCTTTTGTCCATTTACAAGCTTATTAAAGAACTCAATTGTGTATGTCTTTCTATCCTCATTTTTGTCTTTTTCAGGACCTTTGCACTGGAAACGCAAGGGGGATTGGTAAGGAAGAAGGAGGCCTTTACATGCTCCCACCTACCAAGAAGCCAAAGCCACCATCACCTGCCACTGCACTCTCATCCAACATTGAGTCTATTTTTTGCCCATCTTCTCCAACAAACATTTCAATCTGCATATGAGACTTGGTCACGCCCTATTGCAGTACTACACAAAATAGACTCACTAAGGCCTCAATTGCAGAATAAAGTCTTTCATTCATGTCATGCGTGTCCTCTTGCAAGACAAACTAGATTTCCCTTCCCTTGTAGAACTAAGAAAACTGTATCACCTTTTGAAATTCTGCATATGGATGTTTGGGGGCCTTAAAAGCAATGCACTTATAATGGTCATAAGTTTTTTCTTACCATTGCTGATGACTACTCCAGAATGACTTGGATTTTTTTGTTGAGATACAAAAGTGAAGTTGTGACTTTTATCACAACCTTCATTAATCTCATCAAAAATCAGTTTTCAACTTCTATTAAAACTATTAGATCAGACAATGGTCTTGAACTTTTTAACTCACAATGTCACACTCTTTTTACTTCTTGGTATAATTCACTAGAGTACTTGTGTCCACATACCTCAACAAAATGGCATTGCGGAAAGAAAACATAGACATCTTATTGAAATGGCAAGGGCACTTAGGTTCCAAGCTCATGCACCCTTAAAGTTTTGGGGGAGTGTGTACTTACAACCACCTTTCTTATAAATAGACTTCCCTCATCTATTTTGGCAGGAAAATCTCTTTATGAGGTCTTCCATAAACAAGTGCCCAAACTACACTATTTACGAGTTTTTGGCTACTAATGTTATGCCACCAAACCAATCACCACTGACAAATTTTCTCCCAAGGCAATTCCTTCTGTTTTTATGGCCTATTCTAATACACAAAAAGTTTACAAACTTTACAATATTGCCACAGGTTCCTTTTTTGTTAATAGGGATGTATCCTTTAAGGATGATATCTTTCTATTTAAACATCCCAAACATACTTTTCTAGATGCTCAACCTCCTTCTCATACTCCCATTTTTCCAATACCTTTATCTGCATTCCCTAACCCTGCAGATGAATGTTTTCTGCTATCTTTTCAGATCCCCAAACCAGTCGTCCTCTTGTGACACCTGATCCTCAGTCCATCAATTCACATACCATTCCTTCACCCGCAGTTCCTAACTCTCCATCACCTATCTATCCTCATCTTACACCTCCACTTCCTGCAACTCCTCAAAGAAAATCTTCTAGATCCACCAAACCACCAATCTGGCAAACTGACTATGTCACTACTTCCAAAACATCTCATCCTATTTCTACTTCCATGTCTTACTCTAATATCACACCTTATAAATCTTATCTTTCCACATTTTCCTCTTCTATTTCAGAACCCTCCTCTTTTGACCAGGCTTCCAAAAATAGTAATTGGATTTTGCCTATGGACCAAGAGATTCAAGCACTCATTGACAATCACATTTGGGAGGTTGTTGATTTGCCTCTAGGAAAATTACTTATCGGTTGCAAGTGGGTGTATAAGGTTAAGTACAAAGCTGATGGCAGTGTTGAAAGATATAAAGCCAGACTAGTTGCTAAGGGGTTCACTCAGTAGGAAGGTTTGGACTATCATGATACCTTCTCCCCTGTGGTGAAAATAGTGACTGTGAGGTTTGTTATTGCTTTGGCTGCTCAGTCTAGTTGGCCTATTTTTCAGATGGATGCGTATAATGCCTTCCTTCAAGGATATTTATTTGAGTAGGTATATATAACCTTACCACCAGGATTTGTCAACTAGGGGGAGCATAAAGTCTTTAGGTTGCTCAAATCCTTGTATGGCCTGAAACAAGTCAGCAGACAATGAAACTTGAAGCTCACTAATGCCTTTATCCACTCAGGGTTTACACAAAGCAAGCTCGACTATTCACTATTTACTAAAACAAACACTGTTGGTGAAATTGTGATCATACTTGTATATGTGGATGGCCTTTTGATCACTGGTACATGAGGCTAAATATGTCCTACATCATAACTTCAAGATGAAGGATTTGGGTGAATTAAGGTACTTCCTTGGTATTCAATTTTCAAGGTAAAAAAGTGGGATTTTGATGAACCAAAAGAGGTATGCTTTAGAGTTAGTATCAGAATGTGGGCTAGCTGGAGGAAAGGCAACTACAACTCCTCTTGAACAAAACCAAAAGCTTACAAGTTTGGAGTATGACAATCAATTTAACATCACAAATGATGCTGAGTTAGAAGATAGAAGAGTCTATCAGAGGCTAATTGAGAGACTGTTATACTTAGCCATGACAAGGCCAAATATTTCTTATGATGTGCAGCATTTGAGTTAGTTCATTCATGCACCAAAGAAGTCTCACTATGATGCAGCCTTACATATAGTAAGGTACATTAAAGGGCAACCTATCTTAGGACTATTGATGAGCAACAAAAAGTCAGGAAAGATCAAAGCTTATTGTGATGTCGATTGGGCATCATGTGTGTTGTCTAGAAAGTCTGTAACATGTTTTGGTATTAAGATTGGTGAATCTTTGGTTTCTTGGAAGTCAAAGAAACATAATATAATCTCAAGGAGTCATCAGAAGCTGAATATAGGAGTATGGCAACAACTATGGCAGAGCTGGTGTGGCTACAAGGGTTATTGTAAGAACTTGGAGCTCAAGTTGAGTTGCCAATGGAGTTACACTGTGATAATAAAGCAGCAATGCAAATTTCTTCAAATCCCATGTATCATGAACAAACAAAGCATATAGAGATCGATTGTCATTTCATCATAGAAAGGATGCAGGAAGGATTAGTTAAGATTGGATACACAGCAAGCAGAGAGCAAGTGGCAGATATTTTCACCAAGGCATTGAGAAAGCAATTACACAATGACATGTTGTTCAAGTTAGGAATGTTGGACATATTCCACCATCCAACTTGAGGGGGAGTGTTAGAACGTATGTAATGCGTAATTAGTTGTAGTTAGTTGAGTTTGTTAATATGTCATTAGTTAGTTACAATGCTAATTAAAAGTTAGTTAATTAGTCAGAAGGGATGTATAAATAGGAGGTCTTTCTCATTTGATAAAGCAAGTCGGTTAATTCCTTTTCCTCTGTATTTCTTCCATTCTCAATTCTTCTCTCAATTGCTCTCACATGGCTAGTAAGCTCACATTCAATATTTTTGATAATTGCATATTTTAGGGTGCAAATTATAATGAAATGGTGAGGGATTTTATGAAACTTTTGGTCACCCTAACATGCATCCTCTTCTGCACTACCACTTGTTTATGCGCACGCTACTTTCAAATAATAGAACGATGAGAGAGGGGTTTGTTATCCCCTGAATATTAATGTACATTCTCTCATTATATATATTGATGAAACAACTTGTCAAAGATGAACATCAATTGGGAACTAGGAGGAGGATCTAAGTAACCATGAGCACATGGTTAAATAAATACATACATACAATGACTTCTTTTGCCTTGTGTCCAACTCAATTATATAGTATTTAGTTAATTGTGCGAAAGCTTGCTCCATTATACCAAAGTTGCCTGGTTCCTTGCCTTTCTCATCTGCAAGAGATCTTAAGCAACATACATACTAGGCAATAAAGTCACTGTTTACTGATGGAATTTAATTTTTACTGTGAATGTGAATATGAAATAATAATCCAGGTATATTTCAGCATGGAAGAGAAAATTACCACAAGACCTCAAGGCCATAATATGTCAAAGGCTTGGAACTTCCTTCTACGAGAACAACAGTACATCCTAACAAACAAGTAGATGTCCAAAGTAAATACTTAGAAACAATGGAGACACTAAATTATTATTATTGGCAAATAAAAATGTATAGCTACTAGCTCTGTATTGAAACATAGATAAAAGGAAAGGAAGAAATTAGTACCATATTTGATGAAAAGTGATGTCATGCACTTCCATCCTTCGATTGCCTAAGCCTCCGTAGATGTTGAGCTATCTCTGTCAAGAGTTTGATTCCTTCATCATCCCTCTGTAATGTCATAGTAGCATGTTTTAAAAACATGCTCTCTGCTTCGATGGCACTCAACCTCTCTCTAATTACTGAAACTTCTCTTCTAAGAGTCACCTTATTTTCACAGTATTCTACCAACAACAAATTATAAATATGATCTGCAAAAGTCATGAGAAAACCAAAGCAAAAGAAAAAAGATTCAATTACGTACGGACCTTTTCCTTCAGATTCATAAAATCCTTCATCCTTAGATGTTGTAATTTTGTCTTCAAGCTTGGTCAATAAACCCATGAGGTAACATCTCTCATGCTCAAAATCATATTCGAAAGTGCCTAATCTATGTTGATCTCCTTCATCAGGACTGACACAAGTTGATCTTTCACTAAGGGATGATATTGAATGAGAATTCCACTCTTCATCAACTTCACACACCTCACTTCCTACTCTCTTCATATCTCCATATCTTTCCCTATATGTCTCAACAACAACTTCCATCACCTTAATGTCTTCTTCTCTTTTCAAAAGCAAATCTTTCATCACTTGCAAAGCCTCTTGATCGTATTCTGCCTGCTCTTCCATCATTCTCTGATACTGTAATGCCTCCATTTGGACAGCAGCCTTCTCTGCTTGCAACCGAGTGATCATGGCCATCGCATTGTTTGCTGCAACAGCAGCCGCACTTCGTTCTTCATCAAGTTCCATGTAAAGTGCAATGACAGACTTGTGGTCCAAATGGACTTGCCTCTTCAACCGATGTAGGATGTCATTATCTGATTCATTCACTACATCATTACTCTCTAAAATCAATTCCATACTCAATTTTCTATGCCTGTGTGACCATCTTGGACTAGCTTGACATGAATCTGACAATGGGATACCAAAGAACTTATTTCTTGTAAAATTTGCACTTTTCAAGGCATCATCATTTACCTCTGAATTAGCACCTTTAATATTATCCTCTCTGCCTGCTGCAAGAAAGAAGACATTATTATTCTTACTAGTTAGTAGTAAAACACAGGGGAAAATATATACCTCCATCGTCCAAATCATTATCGGAGATGAACTTGAACTGTGTGTAGTCCTCATTTCTCCAAGGAGCTTGAGAAGAAGGATTTGACTTTGATCTTATTTTGAGAGGCTCCCCACAAAAAGAACACCTAACAAAAGAAGTTGTTGTTTGGAGCATAACCTCATGATCTTCCTTCTTCATGTGAAGTGCATCCTCCACAAAGCAATCAATATCCTTGTGCAGAATCCCAACTAGTGACTTGTACCTATCACAATCAGCATCTTTCTCTGTTGCAAATGATAGAAGGCATCCCTCACACATGTTCTTTATATCAGAGAGTTTCTTGTGGACATGGCAATAAGCAAGGGAAGATATATCCTTCTTGTGAACTTCACATATGGAGTCATTGTAATAAAAGTTTGCATCCCTATGGACGAGAATGTGATCGATCCTCGTGCAAAGCAAGCAAGGGATTTTCAAGTCAAACAACTTGGTAAATTCATTAGAGAAAAAAGCAAGAAACCCCTCAATGAAAAGCAAAAGGATCATGACCCATTCAAGAAGAGCATATATGAAGAAGAATGCAAATTTCCCCATCTTTTGTTCAACACAACACTTGAAAGCCATTATTCCTTTGTGTTTATTGATGTATGACAAAAGATGAAGAAATTAAATTAAAAAAATGGGGAATGAGATGAAGGATCATGACCATGGTAGGAAAAGTGAAACCAGGATCATGACCTAAGCTCCCACTTTCTCTCTCCTCACTATATCTTTGATTGATGATAATAGAGGAATTAAGAGAGTTTGCCTACTACTCCAAAATATTGGATGGTGTAGTTCATTTTGAGCTATATGTAGTCAATGGTCACTCTTTTTTGTTGTCTGATCATTTACCTCAATTGACTCTCCTCCCTCCATTCCACCTTCCTCTTTCATTCCAAAATTATCAATGCCTCTTAGGTTAAATTATTTCTCCCTATGTAATTCATTATCATCATATCTATATCTATACTAGCTAGTTCTGGGAATGTGCGTTGCACGTTTATTCCAAAATATTTTATGTAAATTTTGTATGCAAATGACAAATCTATTCTCTTCAAATCTATTAGTATTTACTAAAAATAATCCATCATTTTTACAATAGAATTTACATATATCTTCCTAATAAAAAGAATACATCCTTAATTATAAAATTGACTAAAAGTGCATAAAGTAAAAATAACTAACTATTGTACAAATACAATATTCAAATGAGGATACTAAAATGTTACATGCTAGGCTATAAATAAAAAGCAACAAACAACTAAAATTCTCAATAATGGAGTCATATTAATACAAATATTTATATATGTAAAAAGAATATAATATAGGTTTGTATGATTTTTTTTCTTTTTGTTAAGGGCAAACATAACCATTCATATTCCTGATTGGAAGATGAACAAAAAAAATAATTCATAAATTTACTCTAACATAAATTAATACAAAGAATACATATTCAAGAGACTTTATGGTGGTTGATTCATGTACTAATATAATGATTTTCTATTTAATATTTAATTTATTAAATAAATTATAATATTTAAATATAATAAAGGGGTAAAATTGTAATATAATTTTTGCCTAAAATTCTTCCCACTTTTATGGATAATTTTTGGACATGTGTATTTCCGTATTAATGAACTTTTTTAAATATAAATAATATTAAAATGTGTGTTTTTTTTCTTTTTTTAAAAAAAAAGAGAAGAAAGAATACAAGCTCGAGATAAATAAGAGCTTAATATATCTATTTTATATCCATGTTCACACACAACTCACAAGCACAAAAATACAATGAGCAGTGAAAATAAAAGAAAAATAAAATGAAAGTATAGTGATAAAAGAATATGCATAGTGAGAGGCAACATAAATTATAATAACTTCAAAAACATGTTTTTACTATAGATACATGCTTATATCAAGTAAATAGAATTACATATGAAGCAACAACACTGCATCAAAATATTACAAAAAGATGCTCCCAAGGCCTAGCTCGAGTGGCAAAAGGTGGAGGATTTGTGGCTTAGGTCGGGTTCAAGTCCCACACCATGCAAAGCGAAGCCCGGTATTTAAGTGGAGAAGGGTAGAGGAGTGGGCCCATTATCCATCGAGTTTAGAAGGCTGTGATTGGTCCAAAGGGCGGGTCACAAACGGATTTCTCGGTTATCAAAAAAAAAATAAAAAAAATTACAAAAAGACGAGGAATGCAAAAAATAAACACCAAACAAGCTGATGTAGTGTCAAAGAGAATGAGAAAATGAGAAAATCAGTTGTGCGCATCAAAAATCAATTGGAAAAAGAAATTGTGCAATCAATCAAAGGAAGAATTTTGACAATTTTTTTTATCTTTCTTGTAAATTGTAATCCCAAAAGTCATGCTACATTCTTTGCAAATTGTCATATTTGATATGAATTTATACAAATATATTGCTACAATGTAATTAAGTTGAAAGCACAAAAGATAAAACAGTTTTCAAAAATATCAAATACTTTAAGTTATATAGAGATTTAGCTACATTATTATAATATATTACTCCACAAAGTACTTCATCAGTTTTAATTTTTTGTTTTTGTAAGTTTGTCCTTAAGAATTCCAATAAGAGTAGATGAAAGGTTTGACTACAATATTATTTATTTATTACTCTATAAAGTACTATTTACTTTTTAATATGTTTATCTTGAAGATTTATGTCTCTAAGGAATAATATTTATATACAAAAATATGCATGTCATCATATGCATAAAAAATGAAAAAGAATAACAAAGCAATATATGATCAATCAGAATAAGAAAGAGTTACCGATAAATAAAAAAATACATTAGAATTATAAAATGATGAAATACAAAAGTGTAGTGGACTAACATTTTATGTCCAATTTATAAAGTAAGAAATTGTGTGCATCAAAAGTTGTGAATGAATGTGAAAGTAATAGAGAAAAAAATATAAATTACTTCATTTTGTAGATGGATATGCATGGTTGTGTTGACGACATAGAATCAAAAAATTGTTAATAAATTTACCTCTTATTTTTTTGCTAATAGATAAAGAATGAAGAACATAAGGAATTATTATAGAAATGTATTGAAAAACTTAAAAGAAGAATAAAAGAGAAAATCAATTCAAATGAATATAAAAGAATGATTTATCTTTTCATCTATTGTGGCCATACAACTCCCATTTTTCTATTAGTTTGTATTTACTTCTTTTTTTTAATTTATCATGTTTATAAATTATATTTTTATATTTTTACACTTCTATGTTTTATATATATTTGCTTGAAATACAAAAGAATTATTCAATATTTCATGGGCCTGAAAAAACTCCCAAACCCAGTGCTCATGATGAAATGAAGGCGGCTACGTGCTTCATCAATGACACTAATCCGGAATGGCTTTTACAGGAAGTTTCTTCATAAATACATGAAGTGAAACATAATGCTCTTAAGAGTTGGCAAATATTGTGTCCATGCTTAGCATGCAGTGTATCCAGTAGCGTACGCAGGATCTTATCCCTCTCCTAGACTTATGGTACTCTTACCAACTGTGCTGCACATACTTTTGTATCAAAACGTATCACAACATTAATATATCTTAATTTTTCTTCTGTCTTTATATACATATTTAGTAAAACAATTCGACGAAGCCGTGTCCCGTGACACCCCTTGGGTGTTAGTAGATCCGCCCTGAGTGTACCTTCAACTTAATTGAAGCAAATTCAACTGTTTTGTTTGGCTTATTGTAGTGTGTATGTAAACAAACACTAAATCATTTCAAGTTTTATTTTATAATGCGTATCATGATGTTGACTATGCATTTGCTGTGATTAAACCAAATGACTCTTCTTCATTCTTTCTATTAATTAGGACCAAAAGTCCTGAATTTATATGAGTTTCGCAATAATGTATCAGGAAGAACCAAGAAGATGAGTACATCTGTACATGCATTTCATATTCAAGGACGGATTAATTACCCCACAAGTTAATGGGTTCGATAGAACTCAAGAGCTTCTGTCTATACTTCATATTTGTATTTAAGTGATCCACTCGAGTATGAACCTATAAACTTAAATCTTAAATCCGTTAGCCATAAGCTAGATGATCGATGATCTATAACACATAGTATTTGAAAGTTTCCTATCATCTTAAGACATAAAAAAGTGGTAGAAATGATGGCAATCAAATAAGTATTCAGCAAAATGATACTACACATAAATATACAGTTATTGAAGGGTTTGCAATTTAGATACACATATTGACAGATTTCTGGGGACATACATAAGACCTCGAGCCAATTTGTAGATAACACAGACAGTCCATGACATATTTATGAATTACTTTTTATACAATTACACCATCCTAAGCTATTCTTCTACAACTTTTCATTTAGTCATTTACTATATTTGAATAATAAAATAATAAGAGATCTTTCGTAATAAATAAATAACAATACAAATCCCTACTTTCCTTCTATTCTTTTCAAAATCCTTGACACTTGTCTTTACACAAAGATTTAACTAATTAACTCATTACTTAAAAGAATTAAATAGAAAGCACAACAAAGAAATGAAAAAAGTGGTATAAATACCACAGATAAAATAAAAAACATTAAGACACATCATTTATCTTCATAGTCACCATCTTGTCAGAGTGATTAGTTAAGGTTAGTTTTTCTAATGTTCAAGTATCATTTTATTACAACACTCTATTTTTAGTTTGAGTTTGACAATTACTTATACAGAAGTACTACAATGGATACGAAAATTATGGATTATCCACATCAAATTAGTTCGGATAATTGTTAAGGCAAAATATTAATGATAATATTAATAATTATATTACGTTATTCTTCTATACAATTAACAAAGCATTTATTTCTGAACACAAATACAACTGAAGAGTCAAGAAAATTGGTTAAAGTGATGTATGAAAATTTTATGCAAGCGCGAATTGCATATTTTAGAAAGAAACAAGAGCGATTGAAAAAAAAATATAGAGAGGAGTTTCAGTGGATCAATCTAACAAAGAATGACATGATGTTTTTGTATTGATTTCAATGTAATAGAGAGGTGATAATTTTTTATTAGAGACTATTCCCTATAGATCAATCTGATAAAGAATGATAGGACGTTGTTGATGTATTTGTTTATTATTTAATTGTTATTTTACTTTGAAAAAATTTACAAACCCATTCACAAAAAGTATCTCATGATAGATATTAGTAGGGGTGTACATGGCCGGGTTGGTTCGGGTTTTTTAAATATCAAATCAAATTATTTCTGTCAGATTTTTAAATTTATAAACTAAACTAAACCAATAAAACTCGGGTTTTTCAACCTCGGGTTTTTTCAGATTTTTTCGGGTTGTTTTGGGGTTTTCCGGCAAAGTATTCTTACAAACATATAATTTACTTGTACTTCAAATATTTCTTTAGTCCTACCAAAATAAAACAATCTAATGTGTTTCTTAAAAAAATAGAACAAAATATGATATGATTAATGACACTAAAATATCCAACAAAAATAATAATAATGAAATCGCGTTAAACAAATATTGCAAATTAACAAGTCATAATGAAAATGATCATAATTTAAAAGTACTAAATCATGCTAAAATAAGTTTAATAAGTATTAATTACATGACTAAATATTAAAGGAAATCAAAATTAGATTATATATTTTAATTGTCTAAACCAATGTAAAACTAAAGAACAAATATTCAATATTATTGTCATTCTTAGTGTTGAATTAATTTTCTTTTTGCATTAGTATTAATTTGATTTTGATTTAAGCTTTATTATAATTACCAACATATGTAGACTATAATCTTTATTGGACCATTCAGAATTCTAAGTTTCAAACTTGAAATAATATATTAAAAGATAAAAACTAGAAAAAAGTATAAGAAATATTTAAAAATTATATCAAAGTAAATATTTTTATGTATAAAATAAAATTTTAAAATTATATATATAATGTCGGGTTGGTTTGGTCTCGGGTTGGTTTTTTTTAGTTAAAATCAAACCAACCCAAATATAGTCGGGTTTTTCTTTTTACAATACCAAACCAAGTCAAACCAAACCACTAGTTGGGGGTTTTTTTCCGGTTTGACTCAGTTTGCGGTTCGGTTCGATTTTCGATTCGATTTTGTACCCCTCTAGATATTACAATTTAAAAGTTCAATCTCCTTGGATCTCAATTTAAAAAAAAAAAACAAGGAGGACCATAAAAATATACTAACAATTTCCCATTCAGTGCAATAAAAATGAAATAATTTAGTAATAAAGCATATATTCTGACCTATTCATTAAAAAGAAGATGTATCATTCATCATTTAATAGATGCTAAATTTGATAAGTTTCACTAGGTATCATTATTTCAAAACAAACTTTATGATACAATTAAATCAAAAAATAATAATACAAACAATATAATGATATAATTTTTCAAAAAAATAAATGATTCTAACACATATAATTTAACCCTCGCACGAAGCACGATATGTTCCCTAGTTGATTAATAAAAGTAAACGTATACACAAAGGTAAGATTATGTGAACAATATAAAAGTAGAGAGTAGTGTCACTGTAGTTATTAACATGAATGAATAGGGTTAGGCTAGAGCAGTATAAGGAGACATTTGCATATGTAGTTGTAGGTCTAAACGACTCCATCTGAAATGCGGGAACATGACAACCAGTTCAACAGAGCACAAATATAAAAACATCACTAAAATTGTACATGTCAAGTATTTCAAGCCAATTCAACACCAAAACTATACTAGTTAGCTAGTTAACACAGAAAGGATTCAGGATTCATCGCACCATTGTATTTTTTTTGGACAACTACATAAAATGATCTCATTTGTATGTCCCTGAGCAAACATAAAGCAGCAGCAGGCAGCATATCATTAGTGTCTAACATAGCTACTATTTCTTCTGATAGAGATAACGAAAAGTGCAACATACATAGGGAGTTCACTGCATCAGTAACAAACTCACTAATATGATTAACATAATTGAATTAACAAATTCATCTGACATTAACAAAGAGAGCTAGAGCTTCCTGAGTTCAAGAAAAATCCACAAAAATAAGCAAATCTTCCTTGATGCGCACTTATAAGAGATTGAGATCAAGGACTAAAATGTAGTTTAGTGCATTCCGAAACACTAAGTTTGTTGTGAATCAAGTCGACTTTGTACGGGCCTATGTGTTAGGAATTGTGAATGAGACTGATTTATATGGAATTATTGGGCCGAGTAAAATATTAGAGAGTTTTATTTGGGATCCAGGCCCAATCATCAATTGGTTAAATAGGAATAGGGGTTAGACAGAAAGGTTATGCGTATTATGAAGAAACTGTATGTTCTCTCATCTTCTTTCTAGAGTCTTAACTTCTCATCCCCATTCTTATCTCTATCTTTAGTTACTTGTTATTTCAGTACTTCTCTTTGTAATTCAAGTGTTATTATAATTTGGTTATCAATGAATATAATGTTTATGTATCTGTATTGAGAAATCGGGTTTGTTTCAAAGTTCAAGAGAAAGGAAACCAATAAATACCACACAACAATGGACACAACACAAAACAGTAAACTACTACTACTAGACATTGGTGCAGATAAAAACATTTCATAAGACATTTATGTACAACACAAACTCTCTAAAGTTGACATTCACATTTTGCACTTAACAACTTACTATTATAGGAGTTTTTGTAACATGTTGACCTCACTAGATACTATGGGTATTATTATATGTTATACATATTTAGTTTGTGTTAAAAGCCATCTTTTTACTCTACTCCATGTTCTCCATCTTCCCTTTGGATATGGGACGAATAAAAATGAGAAACAAATAAACAAATTCATGTCTTTGTTAATTTTGCAATATTTATGTTGAATATTAGGTGAAATTGATGATTGGACATAGATAACAGAGAACTTTAGGGGTGCGGGAGGTCTGACTACTATCTAGGAGTACAACGAAATTTCTAAAACTAGACAGGAGATGTGAATTTCATATATTGCAACTAATAAAAACATTTTTGAAACATTTTCCTAATTCAAACAAACCTTGGGAAGGTTCCTCGACTCAAAGGAGCAAGGCTATATGTCACGCCCCACCACACGGAACATTAGTGAGAACTCTAAGTCCGTGACATATAGCAGTGTATTCATAAAAGAAATTAAACGCAAGAAAGCAGACAAAATTTTCTGAGGCTTCAACAGGAAACCATTACAAGAAAGTCCAACAAAGCATAACCTTAAATATATATTCTAGAAATCCTTGGAAATGATCTTTAAGTTAGAATTAGCGAAACACAGAAATGTTAAACAGTCTTAATACCTAAACCAGAGCGCAGGAATATATCCGACACATCAAAGGCCACATATTATCCATACATATCTCACAATCTATAGGCCTCAATAGGTGGTGAACAGAAAGGTGATTGAGATTCACTGCAATTTAGTAATGAGCAAGAACTGTGAATATACTCAAATGGAGGAGTTATATCAGGTTAAGTTTATGAAATCTCCCTGTTGCTTTCTCATTATTTATTCATAGTAAAAATGAAAGAAAAGTGACAAGTCGTTCCGAGAAAAATTCAATGTATTTAACTATATACCATCTTATATACTCGCAATGTATTTTCTGCATCAGCGTAAGCATCATTACTATTATGAGCAAAATCTTAGAAAGAATCGTAAGAATTTCCCTGTGCTTTCACACAATACGATCCTATATGAATATTTAATGCTATAAAATTCTAAGCCTAACAGAGCATACCAAGAGTGAGAACACACGCAAGCCACATAGAGAAAGAGAAGGGACCAGCATACGGAATCAGGAAAAATAAAATCTTCCTAGGACCTTGAGATCATACTACAAGATCGAGCCAACCGGATCTTCAGGCTGCCTCCATCTAGAGTTGCCTCACCCTCAACAGGCTCATGGTTGTACTTCTTCCTGCAACCTGGACAACGCCCATCCTCCTCAAGAATCTTCTTGTGACAAAACAAGCAAAGCACAAAGCCACATGTACAAGGGAGAAAACTCGTGTCTGTAAAATCCAAATCCTCACAGCATATAGGACATGATGTGGGTACTGATAACCTTTGGCATCCAAATACAGCACCTCCACTGCAATGCCGTTCCGAATTCATAGGGAAACTATATTGCTTAGACAAGTTTGGAAGAATTTGTGGACGGAATGCATCATCAGGCCTCCACGCTTTGTAACTAACACGCTAAAAAGAATCTTCAATGGTGAATATTATCAAATCTTGACAGTTTATTCTCTCAACAATTTATAATATTTTTCTTTTATATTAGTATTCATATAATAATATTATGTTTTTAGTATAAGTTTTTGTTATCTGATTTATCAATTCTATGATTTGTAATTGTAAGTTTCCGCATGACGCCCTAATCACCTTTTCTTTCTAGTTTCTTCCATTCCATATCATGAATATTTTTAGACTAAAAAGAAAAAAAAAATGTTGGAATTTGGTAGAATCTTTTTACATTTTTCTTTTTAGTCTAAAAATATTCTATAGTATTTTATTTCCTTTCAAGCCTAGGGTTTACATTAATTGTAAAATATTTAGTTTCCTTTTAGTTTAGTATCTAAAAGGAAAATAATGTATTTTATTCTCCTTAATTATTTATAAATAGTGATATCAATGCAAGAGTCAATACAAAGAGTTATCATTCATTCTCTCTTTAATTTCTCTTTCTAGTTTCTTCCATTTCATATCAGTGGTATCAGAGTCTCCCATTGATCTTAATGGATCTGTGAGTTCATTGAAGAAGAACTTTCAACCACTTTATTTTCATACCTATTTTCAACCCAATTTTAACCCGTGCTTTTATTTTTAACGCAGAGCCAATTTTAACTCGTGCTTTTATTTTTAACACAGGGCTACTTTTAACCAATTTTTAATCTATAAACCTTATTTTCAAATCATAACAAACAATACTTTTTCTTTCAATGTCACACAAATCTTCAATGGTGAATATTATCAAATCTTGACAGTTTATTCTCTCAACAATTTATAATATTTTTATTTTATATTAGTTTTCATATAATAATATTATATTTTTAGTATAAGTTTTTGTTATATGATTTACAATTGTAAGCTTCCGCATGACACCCTAATCACCTTCATAACCCAACAAATGGTATCAGAGCACATGGTTCAAAGATCCAATGGTTCAATGATCTAATGCTTGAATGAGGTTGAAGACATGCTCAAGTGGTTTCAAATGAATTTGTAACTAATTTGATGATAAAGAAGATTTTTGTCCATCTACATGTGGAGATTAAAACCATATTTTCAACATTCATGTTGCTGCATCTTTGAAAATAAAAATAAAATATTTTAAAACTATTTTTAATCCATATATTTTAAACTTTATTTTTAACCATGACAAGCAGCAGTGATGAAGACTATGTGAAGAACGAAGATATCATGCATGTGAAGAAGACGGATCAAGTTTTGTCAAGAAAATCCAGCCAAAATGGGAGATTTGTTAGGATTTTACCTTGATTTTATTTCCTTATTTGAAATTTATTTTTTTCCTTAAAGAAAAGTCAAAGTATTACCATAAATGCTTGAACTTTTTCTGAAAGGAAAATATAATTTACTTCCATATTTGGTTTATTCTTTTCTTAGAGAAAAAATTTGGAGATCTATAAATTGAAGATCCTTATTCTCATAGAAGAAAATAATAGAATCCACAAGTAGTCATTTAGAGAGTCTTGTTTATGTTGAGATGTATTCTCTCAACAATTTATAATATTTTTCTTTTATTTTAGTTTTCATATTATAATAATATATTTTTAGTATAAGTTTTTGTTATCTGATTTATCAATTCTATGATTTGTAATTGTAAGTTTTCGCATGACTCCCTAATCACCTTCATAACCCAACAGTTGTATCATTTTCTGTAACCCGATTAGAAAAGTCGACCTGAGAAGTCAAATGCAGACTCTCATCCTCTCTAGACATGAATCCGAACCAGGGTGATGCTGCTCCAGCTTTTGAACAGTGGCATCCAAAGCATCTGCAATAGCCTCCCAATCGTCCATGCAGTCGTCATCATCATCCCTATGATCATCTTCTTCAATCAAACTTGCTGAATAACATGTACCAGTTCCACTGCAACTGCTGCTTCCTACAAAATCATTCCCTTCGATAATATTACTAGTATGAGTGATGGGGCTATTAGAATTTGAATCGAAATGGCTGTAGTGGTTTATGGAATCATTATTTACTTCATGGTCTGTCGACTTTATCTCTAACTTGTCGATGAATCTGTCCCTCACATTTTCAATGTTAGTTACCGGAGCCTGATTCCTTCCAACATTCCCTTTGTTCGAAAATGCCCAAATTAACAAGCATTAAAAAGATACAAGTATGAAATGCAAATAAATAATATGAATTCATAAATTAAAAGGCAGGAACCTTGTGATAGCCACTGTCGCATCGAGCATAAAGCTTGCACTGCTTCAACTTTGCCGAGCGGTTAGCCTGAAGTTGAGAATTTTCAGAATTACAACTCATTAACAAGTTTAAACAAATATTGTTACTCCAATCACTTATCCAGAATCAATCTGAACAATATATTATTTTTTTTCAATTGAAAATTACAACAAATAAATCATTTAGTTTGAAAATACCAAAAAAATTTGAAAGAGTTGAAATTTCTGATAGAAAAGTTATCCTCTTTTTCTGATGAAATGGAAGGCCATAGGAGTGGGGATTGAATCAGAAATCATTTCTACTGTAATCAAGAAAACCCTAAAGTGATTGAGAAAGAAAAATATCTCAACAATTTAGAAAATGGATAACAGAAACTACGTATGTGTGGTGCTTTCTTCAGCTACTACAAAACTAAACGTCAACCAAGCAACTGCCTATATACCAATTTATTGCCCTACCTTTTAATACATTAGGCTGATTCTCTCTTCCCAATTAGGTCTCTCCAACAAATATCAAAATAACACTGCAAGGTTCATTTGGTTTGAATATAAGCTATGTTGGAATTAGTTATGATATGATAGTTTATGCTCCATTAGTTATACTGAGATAAATTTTTTATTGAGTGTTTGATTTATTGTATATAAAATAATATGCATTGCATAAGTTTCAAAATAAAATGGTTTGTTTACCAAAATACTTTTCACTTTATTTTTTTTATATTTTCTTTGCGAGTTTTAGTTATTCATTCTTAAAAATACAATTTTCTCTTGTAAAACTTAAGAACAAAAGAACAATATAAAGAGGAAGACAAGAAGAATATAAGACAAGAGGAACAATATGAGATAACTTTTTTTCTTTCAAGTGTACACCAAATCTTTAAGTCTCTACAATATGAACTCTTATGCATCTATAAAATACAGTCATCGTCTAGTTAGACATAATAATCATTCATTATACATATTCAATTATTTCATCTATTACCACACTGAAACAAGTCTCATTGCATCCACTACTGGAGAATATATCTTCATTTAATAATGTTAGGATTTTTGCGAAAATCCTTTATACCCCGAGGCACAAACCGTGCTTTATATCTTACGGTTATACTTTCGCTTAATGATTTATTTGTACCCCACTTACATATATTTTGATCTATGAACAATAAGTTCAAAAATATCACTTTTCTAAGTGAAATAAAATATACTTGAATAGTGCATTTTATTTGGTCAATCATTTATCTGTCCACACTATATGACAGATTTGAATTTAAGATCCTCGTAATCATTTATAGCATTGAGTGCTACTTCATATCAAAGATACCGTCGACGGTCATTTTAATTCGATTCCAATACGACATAACTTATCAAGATCTCTTAATTTTTCATCATTTTCATGTACCTTAACCTTTGCCAAGGTTTTATGAAGTGTTATGTCATAGTGCTCTTTCAAAGCACTTACCTTATTATCATGACCATTTTGATAATTTGCTCATCTCCGTCCTCAAGGAGTTTTACGTTTGAAATCGATTGGTCTATCACGCTTCTGGCGTACCATAGACTCTATCCTTCAAGGACTATTTATTGGAGCATTTGCAGCTTAATTAAAATATTGGGTCAGCAAATACATCTGGCAAGTTATTTGCAATATTTTACAAATGAATTATCTCTTGAACTTCGAGTTCACATTTTTTTTAACGAGGATCTAGATAATTCACCCCACACATAATTTCAGCTGCTAAACTTCTCTCCCCTTAATGTTAGAAAATTTAATATTTACCCCCAACCTCATTTGGGGATCCATCTTTGTATGTGGTGGAGCAATAAAATCATATGCGCACACATCAAATTTTTAGATGTAAATTATTTGGTTCCTGACCCTGAATCAATTGTAATGGGAGAACCTTGTTGGCTTGATGCATACATGTTAAATAAACTCATCTCATACCAAATTTTATTTGTGATTTGTTCTCATAATCAATGGTCTAGCTATAATTGGAGGCAAATAATTTCTGCTAAACCAACTAGTATTATCAACATAATTTTATAGTTTGGAACTGTGCTCTTTATTGAACAATTTGAGCAAACAACCTTACAAAAACCAATTTGTAAGTTGATACAAATGCACATGTGACCATACCATAGATGCATCTATTAAATCATAATAATAAGCGGCCCACATAGCAGGCGAACAAGCTCATATTCACCTTTTTATATATTTCAAATAATTACAATCTCAACCTTAGCTGGTACAATGATCATTTTATCATGAGAACAAGCAACACAAGATAATTCTTGAATAATCTTTTATTTATTCAAATATATAGTCACGTGAATTCTCAATTTCTTTTGCATCACATCTGAACCATAATGGTCAACCGGTTATGCCAACTGATATTTATTCTAGTAAACTTCTAGTTTACTTTTGAATGTGATTCCTTCATCATGCCCATATTTTTATACAACAAACAAGAGAAAGGCAGGTAACCTTTTATGTAAATGTTCATAACCCGCTTTGATTGTAGTAAACTGAAGATATTTAATATTTTGATAATTTACAGTCTCAATATAATAAAAAAAATAATTAATTCCTTCGAAACTTAAAAAATTTCTTTTGAGACTTACTACAACCTCAATATTATGAACTATTTCATTTTTTGGATAGTAACAAATTAGTCCTTCCGAAACTTTCAATTAATTTTGTGTACTGCCACAAATTTCACAACACCATTTTTATGGTGACCATCTCCTTTCAAGGAGAAAATTATTATTATT
>JAJOOO010002787.1:0-18233 GCA_029582685.1 Solanum piurae
ACCACTGCTCATTCCTCACATTTTTAGCACTAATTTTCAATACCAACAAGGAGTGAAAGACACAGCAGTTTGGAAGCCTAATGATACAAGAATTTTCTCATGTTCTTCAGCCTGGGAAATATGCAGACATAGGAAAAATACAGAAGTGATGTACTCCCAGATTTGGCATAAGAACACCCCCTTCAAGATGTCCTTTCTCTTATGGAGAGCATTAAGAATTAAACTACCAACCAATGAAAATCTGGCAGCCTTTGGGGTGGAGCCAGTGAAGTGTTTCTGTTGTATTAAACAAGGGTGGGATGATATGGATCACATCTTCAATCAAGGGCACTTTGCAGCTCATATCTGGAAATTCTTCTCAAGTACTTTGGTTGCTACTTTCCAGCAATCCTCATTGACCAGCTGCTTATTGAATTGGTGTGATATCCAAGGAAAAAATGAAGCTCACAAGACCCTTATTCAGACACTTCCCGTAGTTGTTTGTTGGAACTTGTGGAAGAATAGATGCTCAGCAAAGTATAGGGATAAGAAATCCAGCATCAGCAGAGTCAAATTCATGGTCCTCAAGGACATCCTCCATCTGCTCAACTCTGTTTTTCCATACATCCAGTGGCCTCTAAAGTGTCCAAAAGTGGTCGACATAATTGAAAGTTATAAGCATGATGTTAAAGTCACTTCCATGATATGGAAAACACCCCATCTTAATAGATATCTTAATACTGATGGTAGTGCCTTGCACAATCCCAGGAAGATTGGAGGGGGGGGGGCATTCTGAGAGATGAACATGGAGATATTATCTATGCATTTGCTATACCTCTCGGTGAAGGAACCAATAACCAGGCAAAATTCCAGGCAGCCATCTATGGTCTAAATTGGTACAACAACATTATTCTCGAAGTGGATTCAGAACTTTTAACTAGGTGGTTGTTAAAGATTTCTATTCCCCCTTGGAGGATCCAAAGGTTTGTACAGGATCTCCAAATCCTTGTTAATCAATGTGAATTCTTCCAACGTGTTCATACATACAGAGAGGCCAACAGTACTGCAGATTTCCTCTCTAAACAAAGTCACATACAGGATATCATTCAACACTATTACACTCACAACCAGTTACCAAATGCAGCAAGAGGTAGTTATATTCTGGAGAAAATGGGAGTTTAAAGTTTCAGAAGGAAAAAGTTGAAAAGGATTAAAAAACCTGCTTGACTTTACTCTCTTGGGTTTTTGTCAATATCCTTTTCAACTGGACTATGTCTTAGTTAGGTATAGTTGTTTTGAATAGGTTTTTTTTTCATTTAGTCTTTCCTTTGTAAGGGGAGAGTCTCCCTTATTTATGTTTTCCTAGTATCTTTGTATTGAGAGTAGTCCTCTCCTTAGGTGCTTACTTCTAGCTTTACCTTTCTAGTATGGGGATGAGTTGAGTACCTTAGTAGGTAAGTCGACTCCTGAACCACCATAGGATCGGAGGTTAAGTTTATGTCCCCCTCCTTGTAACATTTTGAATTTTATCTATGTTAAGGCCTGGGGGTGTTGCTAAGGCCCTGACCAACCCTAGGGTCTTTCAAAAAAAAAAAAAAAAAAACCTAACCCTAAACCCTAAATCCTAAATCCTAAATTCTAATTCCTAAACCCTAAACACCAAATCCTTATTCCTAAACTCTATACCCTAAACCCTAAACAGTAAATCCTAACCCCTAAACCCTAAACCCAAAACCTACAACCTGAAACCCTAAATGCTAAACCTTAAATCCTAAACTCTAAACTCTGAATCCTAAACTCTAAACTCTAAACCCTAAACCCTTCCCAAACCCTAGACCCTAAAATCTAAACCATAAACGTTAAACCCTAAACTCTATACCCTATACCCTAACCCTAAACCGTAAACCCTAAACCTAAACCATAAAACCCTATTACCCTAAACCTTAAACCATAAAACCCTATTACCCTAAATCCTAAAATCTAAATCCTAAACCATAAACCCTAAACCCTAAACCCTAACCCTAAACCCAAAACCCTACACCTTAAACCCTAAACCCTAAATGGTAAATCGTAAATCGTAAACCCTAAACCTAAATCCTAAACACTAAACCTAAATCCTAAATCCTAAACTCTACACGTTAAACCTTAAACCCAAAACCCTAAACCCTAAATCCTAAACCCACACTTTAAACCCTAAACCCTAAATCCTAAATAGTAAATCCTAACCCCTAAACCTACAACATGAACCTCTAAACCCTAAACCCTAAACCCTAAACCCTAAACCCTAAACCCTGAATCCTAAACTCTAAACTCTAAATCCAAAACCCTAAACCCTACTCCCTAAACACTAAACTCTAAACCCTAGACCCTAAACCCTAAACCTTAAACCCTAAACCTTAAACCCTAAACCTAAACCATAAAACCCTTTTACCATAAATACTAAAATCTAAATCCTAAACTCTAAACCCTAAACCCAAAACCCTAAACTGTAAACTGTAAACCCTAAACACTAGACCCTAAACTCTAAACCATAAACCTTAAACCCTAAACCCTAAACCCTATACCCTAACCCTAAAACCTAAACCCTAAACCCTAACCCTAAATCATAAAACCCTATTACCATAAATACTAAAATCTAAATCCTAAACCCTAAACCCTACTCCCTAACCCTAAACTCTAAACTCTAAACCCTAAACCCAAAACCGTAAACTATAAACTATAAACCCTAAACCCTAAACCTAAATCCTAAACCCTTAACTCTACATGTTAAACCTTAAACCCTAAACCTAAACCCTAAATCCTAAATCCTAAATCCACACTCTAAACACTAAATTTACCCTAAACCCTAAACCCTAAACTCAATATTTAAACATTAAACCCTAAACTTTAAATCCTAAACTCTAAACCTTAAACCCTAAACCCTAAACATTAAATAGTAAACTCAAAGCCCTAAATCCCAAACCCTAACCCTAAATCCTAAATCCTAAACCCTAAGTCCTAAATCCTAAACCTAAACCCTAAATCCTAAACCCTAAACCCTAAACCCTAAATCCTAAACTCTAAACCCTAAAACCTAAACACTAAATCCAAACCCTTAAACCCTAAACTGTAAACACTAAATCCTAACCCTTAAACCCTAAACCCTAAACCCTAACCCTAAATCCAAAATCCTAATTCTAAACCCTAAACCCTAAAGAATAAATCCTACACTTTAAACGTTAAACCCTAAACCTACGACTCGAAACCTTAAACCATAAACTCTAAAACCTAAATCCTAAATCCTAAACCTTAAAACCCTAAATCCTAAACTTTAAACTCTATACCCTAAACCTTTATACCCTAAACACTAAACTCTAAACTCTAAACCCTAAACCCTAAACCCTAAACACTACACCCTAAACCAAAAACCATAAACCTTAAACCCTAAACTATAAACCATAAACCTAAACCCTATTACCGTATATCCTAAAATCTAAATCCTAAACCCTAAACCCAAACCCTAACCCTAAACCCTAAAACCCTAAACCCTAAACCCTAAACCCTAACCCTAAATCCTAAATCCTTAACCTAAACCCTAAACCCTAAACAATAAATTCTAAACTCTAAATGTTAAACCCTAAACCTGAATTCTAAACCCTAAGCCCTATACCCTAAACTATAAACTCTAAACCTTAAACCATGAACCCTAAACACTAAACCCTAAACCCTAAACCCTAACCCTAAACCCTAAACACTAAACCTAAATCCTAAACCCTAAATTCTAAACTCTACACCCTAAACCCAAACCCTAAACCCTTAACTCTAACACTAAACCTAAACCCTAAACCCAAAATAAAAACTATAAACCCTAAACCCTAAGCCCTAAATTCTAAACTCTAAACCCTAAACCCTTAACTCTAACAGTAAACCTAAACCTTAAACCCAAAATACAAACTATAAACCCTAAAAAACCCTAAATCCTGAACTCTAAACCCTAAACCCTAAACCCTAAACCTTAAACCTTCAACTCTAAACCCTAAATCCTAAATCCTAAATCCTAAATCCTAAATCCTAAAACGTAAACCCTAAACCCTAAACATTAAACTCTAAACTCTAAATCCTAAATCCTAAACCCTAGACCCTAAACTCTAAACCTAAACCCTAAATCCTAAACTCTACACTTGAAACCCTAAACCGTAAACCCTAAACCTATGTAACACCTCGTATTTTACGTGTACAAGTTCTACACATATGGAACTTGATTTACCTTGGTGGTATAAGTAATGAAATTGATTTCCTAGATGAATGGTGACAATAAAAATGCTATAAGGGTAACACATGTACATTGCAATATTGCACGATTGAGTGACCGTTAAAATTTAGAAGTATTTAAATTCTGGATCTAAGGACTATATGTAAGTCTAAAAGTTAAGGTGATCAAGTGTATATAAGTTTTGATTTAAACAAAGGAGATTATGCTCGGAAAACGAATAAAAGAATTGAGGAGCTTGTTGGACTTTATAAAGCTAGTAGGTGTCACCTAGTTGCTTAGCTCAAATGGGCTAGGTAGATGGGGAAGATTAGTTCATGCATTAGTAGGTTCACTTGAGGCCTAAATTAAATAAAAAGGGAAAAGGAATGGAGATGAGGCCTCACATTAATCTGTCCAAGTCCAACTACTTGAGCCCAATAAAGATTAAGGCCCAAATTAAGGGAATAATTCTAGCCCATGGCTGAATATTAGAAAGGGGAAAGATTGCAGCCCAAGATGAGTACATAAAGGGCCCATTTTGTGTATATATAATTCCAAGCAACTGCATCACCTACTTGGACCACTTTGACAAATTAGTGGCTAATATTAAAACTTAAGAGGTGGGGAAAAATAAGACCTTTATAATCCCCATGTTGTGGCCATTTCCTCACTTTTAAGAATAGAAAAAAATTAGATTTCTCTCTAAGCTTCTCCTCTCTCTTTCAAATCATAGCAGCAGCCATAAGTTTCCTAGGGTTCTTGGATAAACCCAAGCCCTTGCAAGGGAAGCTCAAGTTATTGAAGAGTTAAAGTTAAAGGAAAATGAATTATAAGAATTAAGGTAAAGTGACTGGCCTATCTTTGTCTTCCTTAAGCATGAGTCTAAGTAGGATATTTTAAGTATACTGTTGATAAGAACTCGTGGGATAAAGATGGGAAACTATGGTTTCACGTCCTCTATTGTATGTTGGATTGTTAGGACTGTTTTGGGACAGGTTGATGTGTAAACATATTGGGGACAGCTTGGTTGATGTCTGGAAAGGATCTAAATTATTGATATTGAAATATAGTTGTGTAGTGTGCAAATGCAATAAAAGAAGGTGGGGTTGAAAGAACACCCTTAGTTTGGTAATTACGGGTTTGCTGCCCGAGCATTATTGTTGAGTGAGATTGGACTGCCTAAGCATGTTTAGTAACTACTAATACTAGTTTATCACCTACACTATTGTAGATAAGTATTTGACAAGAAAGGAAGGTACTTCAAGGTAACTACAATGTGGTCCAACAAGGTATGTAAGGCTTTTCGATTTCCTACTAATTGACATGAAATCTAGACTCGTCGTCGACACATAGAGGCAGTCTACCAGCTCCAACACGACCTATGACCTTGTTTTCATTCTTTAACATGTCTACACGTTCCAATACATGTTCATTTCCAAATCTGTACATATATATTGAATACCCTGCACGAGTTCTCCTTTTAACTAAATAAGGTCCATATATTATTTCAACTCCTACGCATTTCATTAATGGTGTAACTATTCTCTACATTGTTGGTCTTGCATTATATGATTATTACACGTCACTTGTTGACTACATAATCCCACAACTCAAAATGCTATGATCACCAAAAGAATCGTCTCAAATGTTTATGGAAATATATTAAATAAATCTGCTTATTGATGGGTGGTATCCCAGGGGTGGAAGAATCACCTAGCATGGGTCGATCCCAATATTACGGGTGGTATCCCAGGGGTTAAAGGAAAGTCTAGCATGGGTCGATCCCGATTTATATGTCTATCACTGATCAGCTGGTCATTTGTATTATAGTGTGCCCAGAGTGTAAAATAAAGAATGATAAATTAAAGAAATGAATGTAAAGTACTTGATTCCATAATATGAGAAAAGGTGGTCTTGTATACATTGGTATATGATTTCATTTGAGTTCTTATTTCACATACAATACTTTATGCCTTACATACTCAGTACATTCTCCCGTACTGACGTCTCTCTCTGGGGACCTGCAACTCATGCTGCAGATACAGGAGTTAGTAGATCTCTCCAGTAGGAGAACAGTACATACATCGGCTATTGGTGAGCTCCGGGTTGATTCGGGACTTTCCGAGTCTATAGCATGTATTTTGGTATTGTACAGTAGTTGAGTGTAAGGTAGGGCATGTCCCGACCTTAACCCCATAATGTTTTATCATTTAGAGGCTTTGTAGATGTCACGCCTCAAATCTCATTAAGACGGACAGGCACCCGATGCCATAAAGGCCCGAGAGAACCAATATGTAACCTGTGCTTACTATGCATATAACTATGACAATCTTGTGACAAGTTCACATAGGATGCAACGATACAAACCAACATACGTAAACCCTAAACCTATATACAAGACTTGGCCATTGAGGCCACAACTGAACCATATACATAAGTCTACAAAGCCTCTAAAAGACAAAAAAAACTTAGAGAAGTATCTTAATAACCAAGGAAGTGAGCAGTAGCTTTTGGAAATATTATGCCTTTATACCTATTCTTGAGCATGAATAAACTGTTTTCCTAATCATCCATGAGAGAATTAAGCTAAATCCATAAGTGTTTTCACTTACCTTATCTTGCAGAGATTAGAGTTTCTTCAAGAACCCTAGAAGAACTTTAAGGCTGCTGTTTAATCCTTAAGAGAAAAGAGAGAGAAAGAGCTGGAGTTAATCCTCAATAATGTGTGTTAAAATGAGTGAGAATAGCAGCCAATATATCTTTATATTGAGTTTTCTTCACCTTTAAGAATATCCACTAGAAAGCTTCATTTTCAGCCACTAATTGGTCAAGTAGGTGATGCACCTGCTTATGTACATCAAGTAGCTCAAAAGGTCAAACTAGGTGATGCACCTACTTTCTTTCACTTGGGCTTAAATATTGGGCCTTGACAGATTTGGCTGCTGGACTTAAATTTCATTTTTCCTTTTATTTAACTTAGTTTGGGCCTCAAGTGAGTCAATTAAAATAGGCCCAAATTTGATCCATAAACCTTGTCCTTTTTAACTAGATCCATATAGCTCAAGTAGGTGATGCACGTACTTGGTCCTTTGGACCGGTCAATAAGTCAAAGTAGGTGATGCACCTACTTGTCACTTGCTAGCTTAGTTAAGTCAAGCAGGCAGCTCACTTATTTTATTCCATTTTCTAAATATTAATCCATTTTGCTTTAACTTAGCACTTAACTTTCAACTTTAAGCTCAATTACCACTTTACTGTCTCTTTAAATACTCCCGTTTGAGTTAACTTGCAATACACATGCTGAAACATGCAAGGCATCACATCACCTTCCGAGCTAGTTTAAACCAACACTAATCATATAAGAATCATGGTCCCTCACCTATACTATAAGGCTATGTCAAGTATCACAAGAATATAACAAGCATATGCGTATTACGGGCTGTAACATCCTTCCCCCCTTTAAACATTCGTCCTCGTATGTTAACATGGTTATCCAGCCCAAACAGGTTCAAGCCTAAGTTAGTACTACTAATAATAACATAATACATATAGACTTATACTTACTTGTCAACGCCTCAACTACGCATCTTCATCCTTCTCATCGATCTGAAAGAGATGAGGAGGATACTTCAATTTCATTGCTTCTTCCGCTTCCCATGTAACTTCTTCTACTTGTTGGTTCCTCCATAATACTTTTACATAAGCTACTTCTTTATTTCTTAACTTCCTAACTTGTCGATCCAGAATAGCAATGGGTATTTCTTCATAAGTGAGATCTCTCATAACGTGTACATCTTCAGTAGGAGTAATACGAGATGGGTCACCTATGCACTTTCGAAGAATTGAGACATGAAACACCGGATGAACGGTTGAAAGCTGTTGACATAACTCTAAATCATACGCAACTTGGCCAATTCTTTGGATAACCTTATATGGCCCTATATAGAGTGGACTCAACTTTCCCTTTTTACCAAACCTCATTACCCCTTTCATTGGTGACACCTTCAAGAACACCCAATCCCCTATCCGCATATGATTTATGTCGACTTTGAGCTGTTTCTAGCCGTTGTTGTATCACTTTGACTTTGTTCATAGCTTGATGAACAAGATCTGGCCCAAATAAGGCAGTTTCACCTTTTTCGAACCAGCCAATTGGCGATCTACATTTTCTACCATATAAAGCTTCATAAGGTGCCATTTTAATACTTGAATAGTAGCTATTGTTGTATGCAAACTCGATCAATGGCAAATGATCATCCCAACTACCGTTGAAGTCCAATATACAAACTCGCAGCATATCCTCAAGTGTTTGAATTGTACGCTCTACCTAACCGTCTGTTTGAGGATGAAAGGTTGTACTTAAATTCACTTGTGTTCCTAAACTCTTCTGA
The DNA here is from genome assembly GCA_029582685.1 of Solanum piurae. Classification (NCBI taxonomy): domain Eukaryota; kingdom Viridiplantae; phylum Streptophyta; class Magnoliopsida; order Solanales; family Solanaceae; genus Solanum; species Solanum piurae. The sequence goes on from JAJOOO010002787.1 coordinate 8,602, forward strand.
AATGACTTCCAAAAATTTGCAGTGAATTGAGCTCCTCTATCAGATATTATAGAGATTGGCACTCCATGTAGTCGAACTATCTCTTTAATATACAACCTTACATACTCTTCAGCTATATAAGTAGTCTTCATCGGCAAGAAGTGCGCTGCTTTGGTGAGTCTGTCAACTATTACCCATATGGAGTCAAACTTCCGAAATGAGCGAGGCAAACCAGTGACAAAATCCATGTTGATCATATCCCACTTCCAAATTGGAAGTTCTATACACTACATATAACCTCCGGGCTTTTGGTTCTCTACTTTTATTTGTTGACAATTTGGACATTGAGCCACAAATTCTGCAATGTTCTTCTTCATGTCCCCCCACCAATACATTTCTTTCAATTCATGATATAGTTTAGTTGACCCCGAATGGACAGAATATCTCGAATGATGCACTTCCATCATAATCCTCTTTCTTAATTCATCTACATTAGGTACACACAATCTGTTTTGACATAGAAGTACTCCCTCTTGCATAAGCTCAAATGCCTTTGTCATATCCTGTTGTCCATTCTCCTTAAGCTTTAATAGAATAGGATCAGTGTACTGCTTCTCTTTCACTTCCACAATTAATGAGGATTCTGTCGCATTTTGCACAATAACCCCCTCGTCTGGAGATTCAAGAAGGTGAACCCCCAAGCTAGCTAGTTGGCATAGATCCTTAGTTATTCCTTGTCTTTCCACAGACTGCCCATAAGTTCTTGCCATTATTTTACGACTTAACGCATCATCTACTATATTTGCTTTCCCGGGATGATACAAGATATCAATGTCATAATCTTTTAATAGCTCCAGCCATCTTCGCTGCCTTAGATTTAGGTCCTTTTGCTTAAAGATATATTGCAAACTCTTGTGGTCAGTGTATAGGTCAACATGAATTCCATACAAGTGGTGGCGCCATATCTTCAAAGCAAATACAGCTGCTGCTAGCTTTAGATCATAAGTTGGATAATTTTTCTCATGTGGCCGCAGCTGCCTTGAGCCATAAGCTATTACTTTACCATGCTGCATCAATACACATCCTAGGCCCACTCCCGAAGCATCACAATACACTGCATACCTTTTTGTTCCTTCTGGAAGTACCAATACAGGTGTAGAAGTTAATTTATTACTCAGCTCTTCAAAACTTCTTTCACATTCATCACTCCACTGAAACTTGGTTTCTTTGTGTGTTAGCTTTGTTAAGGGTGCAGCAATGGAAGAGAATCCTTCAATGAACCTTCTGTAATAACCTGCCAATCCAAGGAAACTACAGATCTCCGTAGGTGTTGTAGATCTTGGCCAATTTTTCATGGCTTCTATCTTCTGGTTATCAACCCTTATTCCTTCATCGGATACAATATGACCTAAGAATGCCACAGATTTCAACGAGAACTCACATTTAGAGAACTTCGCATACAACTTACAATCACGAAGAATTTTTAAAACCTACCGCAACTGATTAGCATGGTCATATTCTGATCTTGAATACACCAAAATATCATCTATGAATACTATCACGAACACATCTAGAAATGGCTTGAATACCCTATTCATCAAATCCATAAAAGTTGCTGGTGCATTTGTTAGCCCGAATGACATGACTAAAACTCAAAATGACCATACCCTGTCCGGAAAGCTGTCTTGAGAATATCTTTGTCTTTGACCCTAACTTGGTGATAACCCGACCTCAGATCGATCTTTGAAAAACACCTAGCACCTTGTAACTAATCAAACAAATCATCAATTCTAGGGAGGGGATATTTGTTCTTAATGGTTACCTTATTCAACTATCGGTAATCGATACACATTCTTAACGAGCCATCTTTCTTGCGTACAAATAAAACTGGTGCTCCCCATGGGGACATACTAGGCCTTATGAATCCTTTTTCTAATAAGTCTTTTAATTTCTCCTTCAACTCCCATAATTCTTCCGAGGCCATTCTATATGGAGGGATGGATATAGGTTGAGTATCTGGAATCACATCAATACCAAACTCTACTTCTCTCTCTGGAGGCTAACCCGGAAGATCTTCAGGAAATACATCAGGAAACTCATTCACTACCGGAATAGATTGAAGAGTTGGTGGCTCTACATCTATATTTTTCACTCTCACTAGATGACATATGTATCCTTTGGACATCATCTTATTTGCCTTAAGATAAGAAATAAATTTACCTCTTGGTGCCCCAGTATTACCTTTCCATTCAAGGACTACCTCTTTTGGAAAATGAAAATGCACCATCTTAGTTCGGCAATCTACTGTGACATAACAAGAAGCTAACCAATCCATACCCATTATAACATCAAAATCTACCATTTCCAGCTCAACAAGGTCAGCCAATGTATCACGATCACAAACAGTTACCATGCAATTACGATAAACCCTTATAGCTATAATAGACTCACCAATCGGTGTAGACACTTCAAATGGCTTCACTAATAATTCTGGTGTTCTTTTGAACTTTTCAGCAATCAATGGAGTAACATATGATAGTGTAGACCCCGGATCAATTAATACATAAACAATATGTGAAAAAATGGACAATGTACCTGTAACCACATCCGGTGAGGCTTCTAAATTTTGTCTATCCCTGAGAGCATATGTGCGATTTGGAACTCCACTAGGAATAGAAATTAGGAAATTCACTTATTGATATTAATCTCAAGTATCAGATTTCATGCCGAAGAATATTGAATCGAATAGCCTTACATACCTTATTCTCTGACCAATATAATTATCACGATTCAGCCTCCCCTTTTAGGTGTTAATCTGTAAGTCGTGATAAATTTAAATTAGCAGCTATCACAACAGTAGCTAACTTTGACGGATAATGAGCCCATACAACCCTTAAAATAATGTGTATCACCACACCCTCCTTCTCTGCCCAATACATACATTATATATCCATTTCCAAGATTACCCTAACTGCAGCAACAATAATACACATAAAACAACCTCAAATATTCTTTATCATACAACCAATTATTGAACTCACCACCCCCTTGAGTTTTTTTATGACAGCACACCCATAATTCCTCACTCAAACCCATACATAAGGAGGAAGAAAATGGAGCTGTCACCTTACCTCAATTTATGCAACTTCTCCTTATAACTTGAATTCCTCTAGAACTTCAACTCTCCTTCACACTTAAACCAAAGAAGAAGAGAAAAGTATCTTAATAACCAAGGAAGTGAGCAGTAGCTTCTGGAAATATTATGCCTTTATACCTATACTTGAGCATGAATAACATGTTTTCCTAATCATCCATGGGAGAATTAAGCTAAATCCATAAGTGTTTTCACTTACCCTGTCTTGCAGAGATTAATGTTTCTTCAAGAACCCTAGAAGAACTTTAAGGCTGATGTTTAATCCTTAAGAGAAAAGTGAGAGAAAGAGCTGGATTTAATCCTCAATAATGTGTGTTAAAATGAGTGAGAATAGCAGCCAATATATCTTTATATTAAGCTTTCTTCACCTTTAAGAATATCCACTAGAAAGCTTCATTTTCAGCCACTAATTGGTCAAGTAGGTGATGTGCCTGCTTATGTACATCAAGTAGATCAAAAGGTCAAAATAGGTGATCCACCTACTTGCTTTCACTTGGGCTTAAATATTGGGCCTTACAGATTTGGCTGCTGGACTTAAATTTCATTTTTCCTTTAATTTAACTTAGTTTGGGCCTCAAGTGAGTCAATTAACATAGGCCCAAATCTGATCCATAAACCTTGGCCTTTTTAACTAGATCCATATAGCTCAAGTAGGTGATGCACGTACTTGGTCCTTTGGACTGGTCAATAAGTCAAATTAGGTGATGCACCTACTTGTCACTTGCTAGCTTAGTTAAGTCAAGCAGGCAGCTCACTTATTTTATTCCATTTTCTAAATATTAATCCATTTTGCTTTAACTTAGCACTTAACTTTCAACTTTAAGCTCAATTACCACCTTACTATCTCTTTAAATACTCCCGTTGGAGTTAACTTGGAGTACACATGCTGAACGTGCAAGGCATCACATCACCTTCTGAGCTAGTTTAAACCAACACTAATCATATAATAATCATGGTCCCTCACCTATACTATAAGGCTATGTCAAGTATCACAAGAATATAACAAGCATATGTGTATTACGGGCTGTTACAGTAGACTATGTATAGTGAAGTGTGGTTGTGCCTCGTGTCTTAGACATCATGGCCCCAACGGCCATGTCATGTGTACTGTCTTTTGGCTTGTTAATACTGTCTACTTTCATGAAAATATGTTATCCACTATGGAAGCACCTTTAAATGTTCATAGATAGAGCATGATTACAGGTTGGTCCTCCCGAGCCTTCTCGGCAACGGGTGCCGGTTCGCCTTAATGGGATTTTGGGCGTGACAAAAGTGATATCAGAGCAGGTCATCCTAGGGAGTCTACAAAGTCGTGTCTGTGTAGAGTCTTGCTTATGAATGTGTTGTTTACCACATTTATAAACATGAAGCTATGAGACATGTAGGAATTGTTTCTTTTCTTTCATTTCTTAGATCGTGCGATAGAACCAATGTTGTAGGATAATCGTATCTAAATTCTGAATTGCTTTATTATAGCAAAGATGCCAGTTACGAGGAGTAAAATTACAGGAAAATGAATAGATGTGGCTACCCAAGAAGGGACCAGCCAACCACCACCTAATCAAGCTCTTCAAAGTGAGGCTCAATATGAGTCTCTATCACAGATTTCCCCTACCCCTCCATCTCCAGAATATCTAAGGAGGGAAGCTGCACCTAAAGAACCCACTATTAATGCTACCGAGCAAAATTTGAGGAATGCGGTTCAATTATTGACTCGTATAGTTGCTGGCCAAGGTCAAAGGCAAGAAGGCCCAGTTGCGGGTGTTGGTGGTGCAGATAGGGCAGCTAGCACGCGGATACATCATTTCCTTAATTTCGACCCTCCATCATTCACCGGGTCAGATCCTAATGAAGCTCCGCAGGACTTTATTGATCAAATCCAACGAACTTTGGATGCTATGCACATGAGTGATAAAGAAATTGTTGAGCTAGCACCATATAGATTAAAGGGTGTGGCTATATTATGGTATGAAACTTGGAAGCAATCTAAGAGTACAGATGCACCTCCAACTACTTGGAAAGAATTTAAAAAGGTGTTTCTTGATCATTATTTGCCATTGGAGATTCGAGAGGCCAGCGCGGATCAGTTCTTAAATCTTCACCAAGGGGGTATGAGCGTGAGAGAGTACAACCTCCAATTTAATTCCTTGTCCAGGTATGTTCCCAATGTAGTTGCTACTATGGAGGATAGAGTTCATCGATATGTGGATAGATTAGATTCGTATCTGGTTAGAGATTGTACTATTGCTTCTTTAAATAAAGATATGGATATAGCAAGGATGCAAGCTTTTGCATAGAAATTGGAGGATCAAAAGCAGAGAAGAAGGGCACAAGAGACAGAAAGGGGGCAGTCCAAGAGGGCTAGGTCTATCGGGCAGTTTACACCACCCCAAGGTGAGTTTAAGCCACGGTTTTCTAATAGACCAGCTAGGCCGTCATTTCCTTACTCTACAGCTAGCGCTCCACCCCAATTTCAATGGCCGAGAGGCAATCAGTTTAGGCAAAAGAGTGAGAGCCAAGGTTCACGGACATCGGGATATCCAGAGCAGGGCAGTATAAGCCAATCAATGCCTCCTAGATAGCCTTGTAAACAATGTGGGAGAAGTCATTTAGGTATATGTCGTATTGGAACAGATGCCTGTTATTGGTGTGGTATGCCAGGACACCTAATGAGAGATTGCCCTAAAAAGCGCATGGGTGATATAGCACAGCCTACTGGATCAGCTGTCGCATCGTCATCATCGGTGCCTCCCTTAGGTAGAGTTCAACAAGTTCCTACAGGTCGTGGTAGAGGTGTTAGAGGAGCAACTAGTTCTAGCGGAGTCCAAAATCGCACATATGCTCTAGGGAGACGACAGAACTTGGAGGCTTCACCTGATGTAGTAACAGGTACATTGTTCATCTTTTCACATAATGTATATGCGTTAACTGATCCTGATTCCACACTATCGTATATCACTCCACTAGTTGCTGGGAAGCTTAAAAAAACACTAAAATTATTGAATAAACCATTTGAAGTGCCTACACCAACCGGTGAGTCTATTATAGCAAGAAGGGTCTATCGTAACTGCATAGTAACTGTTTGTGATAGTGATACATTGGCTGACCTAATTGAACTAGAAATGGTTGAATTTGATGTTATAATGGGTATGGATTGGTTGGCTTCTTGTTATGCCACGGTGGATTGCCGAACTAAGAGAGTGCACTTTCACTTTCCAAACGAGGAAGTCCTTGAATGGGAAGACAATGTTGCAGCGCCAAGGGGTAAGTTAATTTTTTATTTGAAGGCGAGGAAGATGATGTAAAAAGGGTATATATGTCATCTAGTTAGAGTGAGAAATGTGGAGGCAGAACCATCGACTCTTGAATCTGTTCCGGTAGTAAATGAATTCATTGATGTGTTTCCTGAAGAGCTTCCAGGTTTACCCCCAGAATGAGAAGTAGAGTTTGGTATCGATTTAATTTCAGGCACTCAACCTATCTCCATTCCTCCGTATAGAATGGCCCCGACAGAATTACGTGAATTAAAGGAACAATTAAAGGACTTGTTAGAAAAGGGGTTTATAAGGCCTAGTGTGTCCCCATGGGGTGCACCAGTGTTATTTGTACGTAAGAAGGATGGCACGTTGAGAATGTGTATCGACTACCCACAATTGAATAGAGAGACAATTAAGAATAAATACCCCTTCCCCAGAATTGATGATTTGTTTGATCAGTTACAAGGTGCCAAGTGTTTTTCAAAAATTGACTTGAGAACAGGTTATCACCAAGTGAGGGTGAAGGAGAAGGATATGCCCAAGACATCTTTTCGAACACGGTATGGTCATTTCAAATTTCTCGTTATGTCATTTGGGCAAACAAATGCACCGGCAATTTTTATGGATTTGATGAATAGGGTGTTCAAGCCATTCTTGGATGTATTTGTGATAGTATTTATAGATGATATCTTGGTGTATTCAAGATCAGAAGAGGACCATGCAAATCACTTACGACAGGTATTACAAGTTCTTCGTGATTGGTTGTATGCCAAGTTCTCCAAATGTGAAATTTGGTTAAAATCAGTGGCGTTCTTGGGTCATATTGTATGTGATGAAGGAATAAGAGTTGATTCACAAAAGATAGAGGCCGTGAAAGATTGGCGAAGACCAACAACACCCACAGAGGTTCGTAGCTTCCTAGGGTTGGCAGGTTATTATAAAAGGTTCGTTTAAGGATTTTCTTCTATTTCTGCACCTTTAACTAAGCTAACACACAGGGCAGCTAAGTTTCAGTGGAATGATGCATGTGAAATAAGCTTACAAGAGTTGAAAAGTAGGCTGACTTCCTCACCTTTATTAGTACTTCCGAAAGGCACAGAGGGGTATACGGTATATTGTGATGCTTCAGGGGTTGGTTTAGGATTTGTACTCACGCAGCATGGTAAATTAATAGCTTATACCTCAAGACAACTGCGGCCACATAAGAGAAACTACCCAACACATGATCTTGAACTAGCAGCGGTTGTATTTGCTTTAAAGATATGGCGTCACTATTTATTTGGGGTTCACGTTGACATATATACAGACTATAAAAGTTTTCAATACATCTTCAAGCAGAAGTATCTGAATTTGAGGTAGCGAAGATCGTTAGAGTTAATAAAAGATTATGACGTTGATATATTATACCATCCAGGGAAAGACAACGTAGTAGCTGATGCTCTCAGTCGCAAGACAATATCAAGTATTATTGAGCAAACCGTGGGAAAAGAAGGGATGGCGAAGGATCTACGTCAACTAGCTAATTTGGGAGTTCGTCTTCTTGAAACCCCAAAAGAAGGAATTGTAGTGCATAATGCGGCAGAATCTTCATTAGTAGTTGAGGTGAAAGAGAAGCAGTTCAAATATCTTACTCTACAAGGAATCAAATCAAGGTACGACAAAGGGATTTGAGCTTACACAAGATGGAGTACTTTGTTGTCAAAACAGATTGTGTGTACCTAATGTTAATGGGCTAAGAAGGAGGATAATGACAGAAGCACATCATTCAAGATATTCCATCCATCCGGGATCAACTAAAATGTACCATGACTTGAAAGGAGTGTATTGGTGGGGGGACATGAAGAAGGACATTGCAGAATTTGTGGCTCAATGTCCAAACTTCCAGCGAGTCAAAGTAGAGCACCAAAAGCCGGGAGGCTATATGCAGTGTATGGATCTTCCAACTTGGAAGTGGAACATGATCAACATGGATTTTGTCACTGGTTTGCCTCTTTTGTTTCGTAAGTTTGACTCCATATGAGTAATAGTTGATAGACTCAGCAAGTCAGCACATTTCTTGCCAATTAAAAATGATTATACAGCTGAAGAGTATGCAAAGATATATATTAAAGAGATAGTTCGGCTACATGGGGTTCCAATCTCTATTATATCTGATCGAGGAACTCAATTCACTACAAAGTTTTGGAAATCATTCCAAAAGGGTTTGGGAACACAGGCCTTCCACCCTCAAACGGATGGTCAAGCAGAACGCACAATTCAAACACTTGAGGATATACTTCGAGCTTGTGTCTTAGACTTCAAAGGTAGCTGGGATGATCATTTGCCACTTATTGAGTTTGCCTACAATAATAGTTATCATTCTAGTATCAAAATGGCACCTTATGAAGCTTTATATGGAAAGAAGTGCATATCACCAATTGGCTGGTTTGAATTAGGCAAAACTGCTTTATTTGAACCAGACCTTGTTCTTCAAGCTATGGAAAAAGTTAAGGTGATACAACAATGGTTAGCAACAGCTCAAAGCTGACACAAATCATATGCAGATGTTAGAAGAAGAGGATTAGAGTTTTCTATAGGAGATTGGGTGTTCTTGAAAGTATCGCCAATGAAAGGGGTAATGAGATTTGGTAAAAAATGAAAGTTGAGTCCACTACATAGGGCCATATAAGATTATTCGAAGAGTTGACCAAGTTGCATATGAGTTAGAGCTACCTCAGGATCTTTCAGCAGTTCATTCGGTGTTTCATGTTTCAATGCTTCGGAAGTGCGTAGGTGACCATCCTATATCACTCATATTGAATATGTACAAGTTATAGGGGATCTCACCTATTAAGAAGTACCTATTGTTATTATGGATCATCAGGTTAAAAAGCTAAGCAATAAATAAATGGCCTCAATAAAGGTGCTTTGGAGAAACCAACAAGTAGAAGAAGTACCGTGGGAAGCTGAGGAAGCGATGAAATCCAAGTACCCTTATTTATTTGAACCTAAAGGGGAAGTCCAAGGTGCAAAATGGGGGCATTAATAGGTACGCATGAAAGGGTATTTATTATGTGGTCAACAGTTGATTTAAACTAAGGTTTGAACTTATTTAAGCTATCTGATTATGCTAGCATTCGAGGACGAATGTTCCTAAGGGGGGAGGATGTAACACCCCGTATTTTACGTGTACAAGTTCTACACATATGGAACTTGATTTAGCTTGGTGGTATAAGTAATGAACTTGATTTCCTAGATGAATG
>JAJOOO010002788.1:0-19116 GCA_029582685.1 Solanum piurae
TGTCTCTTTACTTCTGCGCCTGAACATCTTTCCTGCAAAATATGATAAAAACACATAAAAACCAATACTAAAAGGCCCTAGACACACACAACTTGTAAGTGAAATGTATTAGAAATACCGTAAACTCACGGTATATCAGGGTGCCAATCACGACGGTCGAAGTCGTGACAAGGACAAAATGTAGATGGTAATCTATTTGCTAAATCACTCACATAAATAAGAAAAATGACATAAATATTCGTTTATCAAAATAATGACCCACAAATATATACTCTTTCCATTTTCATGCCATCAAACGTTGAAGAAGAAGCCTACAAAGTTAACAACACATCACGAGTAAAGACTCACGAGCTATTAGAGATATGCCCTCCTCTAATATTCGATCTGAATACCATGAGGCACATCAGGAAAAATATTACCCATGAAGAACTTACTTTTGGAAGTTGTGTATTCCATTTAGCAAGTTGAGTACTTATGACTATTCTCTATCCATCGTGAAATTGATCAAAGTTAAGTTTCAAATTATTTTCCAAGGTTCGTGATTAACAAATTGGGCCTATGATTGGAATATGTGGATTCTTAATTTTTTGTCTATTTTTCTGTACTTCTATTTGCAAGAAAAGATCTGTTGATACTTGTGCAAATGATTCAAGAATCAGGACCAAAAGTTGGATTTTCCCACTTAGTTACTTGACCGTGTTAAAAATTCTACATCGTCGATGGATATTAGTTAAACTCATATTTTTTTCACACTTCACATAAGACAACAATCTTGGAATTATTATCCTGAATTTAAATGCCAAAATGACACATTTTTCCTATTTTATAACTATTCTCTGAAATAAGTTTAAAATTAAAAAATAGTAATAATTTTCTCTGATTCCCGCTCAAAGTTGGAATAGAAAACCTAATTTGTGTCTTTATAAGGTGTTACTTCCTCTCTCTTTTTTAGTGTTTTATTTTCTTGAAAATTGTATCCTTCCTTGGTTTCTTTGATCAAAGGCCTTTTCTTAGCATGAAGAAGACCTTCTTTTACAATTTCTTTCCATCAAAAGCTGAAGAAGAAGCTTGCAAAGTTAACAACACTCCACATGCAGTGACTCGAGAACTAGTGGAGATAAGGGACTTATATCCTGCCCCAAAAATCGATCTGCAAACCCCATGGCAAATCAAGAAAAATATTACCCATGACGAGATCATTGTTGTAATGCTGATGATTCCATTTTTCGAGATGTTTGAGTACATCCTTCGATACTGGACTTTGGACATGGCCAAAATTTTGGAGAACGGTTGTAGTGTATATATTGACATGTGGGATGTAACTGAGGGGAATTCCCCTAAGAAGTATGAAGGTGGAAGTTTTTTGGGTAAGGAAGGTGTACAGTGATGATTTTGCTCTTTGGTGCATCGAATTGTTCAACGATCGCAGATTGGGCAATGGTGATAAAATTGGGCTTTATTGGGATCCTAGATTTTCCTGTTTAGTGTTCAAATTGCTTTCTCAGGTTGGCTCTTAATGGAAAGGTCCAATAATTTAGGACCAGAAACAACATAATATCATAGTCTTTGGTTTGGTATTACTCTTTCATATAATTGTAATAGGTGAAGACATAATAATGAAATTGGAATTCTTGAAGTTCCCAATTTTGTCTGAGCAATTCTTTTTTTGCTCTTGTGTTTTCATTGCCTATTATTATAGTGTTCTTTTAAGTTTGTGTAATAGTTTAGATAGTTGTGATGTTCTTTGTCAATCTAGAAATAAGCTTAATGTGAGAAATAAATTGATATACTCACAAAAAATGCCTGGAAATATGGACCTAACATGACCTAATTAAGGACCCATTTTGGTACACCCTCAATGGTACAAGATTACCCCTTAATCATCAGAGTTGAATCATTAAGTTGATGGATTTCGTACAATAGAGTGCAGTAAATAAGATATTTATAGAAAATAAGAGTACAAAGTATTAGGGCATGTTTGAATAAAGGAATGTGATTTCTAAATTGAACAGAGATGTATTAAGTTAAGGCAACTAATTTTGTACCAATTTAGGGTCTAAACTCTTTCAATCATCTGACTGAAAGCTTTTTCATTAGTACAAGAATAATGCTACATTCATTCAAGTGTTTGTTTCCATTTTTCTGTATAATCGAAGTTAATCGCTGCTCAACTGTTTCTGAAAATCCTAGCTAATAACTAGAGCGAAAGAAGGATAGAAGAAAAAAGGCAACTTCAACTCTTGAAATGTCAGTAGAGAAAAATAAATATCCATAATAGAAGAGTCCATACCTTAAATAAGGGAACAAGAGTTTAATTATTGTGATAACTAAAGCTGTTTGATCTATAAAGGTTTTAAAGAAGCACATTCTTTTTTAGTCCATATCTTTTCTGCATTTTTACTTGAATTTTCCGATATCATTTATCGTCTTCACACCTCAATTTTGCTGATTTGAATATATATTGTACTTGAATTAAAGTAACAAAGTGTCTGCATCAGCATTAGTCAATGTAGTTCTCTACGGTTCATCTTACAGAATATGCACAGTAACGTCAAAGAGACTGTCCATCTTGTTGTTTTCTGGGCTAGTGACTGCACTAAATGCAGCAAGCAGTTTCATAATTTTCTTGAAAATGATATTCATTATATGGATATTGTGAGTAGTAATGACTATTCTCTATCCATTGTGAAATTGATCAAGGATCGCAGATTTGGTGTTGGTGATAGAATTGGGTTATATTGGCATCCTAGTTTATTATGAAGGTTTATTTTCAAATTATTTTGTAAGGTTCATTATTCAAGAATTAGGCCTTTATTTTTTTCGTTCGTACTTGTGATTGGAATATCTGGATTATCAAATTTTTGTCTGCTTTTCTGTACTTGTATTAGCAAGAAAAGTGTGGCTGATAGTTGTGTAAACAATTTAAGAAGTAGGACCAATAAGTTGATGTATATGGAGTATGAATATATGTTGATTTTGCAGATACCCAAATTTTGTCTTCTTAATCTGCTTTTTTGTATTGGGAGTAAAAGTTTAGACAAGATTTCTGGCACAATCTGTTATTTTATAACTAAGAGATGAGTGGTTATACAATTCAATTCATCTGTTCGCTCCCTATGAAAGATCTTGTGCCTTAATGCATGGTTATACGATCTTGAATGTCATGCCTGAATAGCTAAGAATTGAATTAGAATGAACAAAGAACTGCTAATTAGATATGGTTGTATAGTTTTGAGTATCTTGTGATAACTCGAGCTATTTGATCACAGTTTTTCCAAAACATGTTGTACTGTCATTCTTGAATGGTCTACCAACAAGAACATTCTTTCTCAATTTGTATAATTCTTTTGATAGAACCTTTTCTATTTTTTTACTTGAATTTGTTGTTATCATCGATCGTCTTCACATCTCAATTTTGCTAATCTGAACTTGTTTTGTACTTGTATCCTAGTAATCAAGTGTCTGCATTAGCATTTGTCATTGTAGTTCATCTAACAGAATATGCACAGTAACATCAAAGAGACGCTGTCCATTTTGTTGTTTTATGGGCTAGTGACTGCAATAAATGCACCTAGCAGATTCAATGGAGATTGTGAGTAGATATAAAGTCAAAGTTTAAATGGTCATTCTGCCGAAGTTGATATAATCACAACAAATGCCTGGAAATAAGGACCCCATTTCACGCACAAACTCACATGTAGAAGATTACCCCAAGCTTGTCTTCTCGCATCATATATGCAACATATTCCTTAATCATCAGGGCTAAATCTTTAAGTTGATGTCTTCCGTACTGTGTGATTGACTTTAATAAAGCAAAACTGTTTGGGATCTCCACAATATTTCTATTCCTTGTGCATGGGAAAAGATTCCTCTGGGTCTTCCAAATAGAAAAGGTTTAGCTGATATAGTTTTTTCAAATTCTCTATCTTTGTGTCCTCTTATAACACAATTAGTTCAAATACAGAATAATCATCAATTTTCATATGTCGTAGCTTAGCAAGTCTCCAAATTCTAGGTGATGTTACATTGTTTGATATGTTATTCACCACCAGAGTTTTTCAGCAAGTCTACTAGTGTTACGAACTTTGTTTCACTAGTTTTCTCCGCTGATTGATTTCTCCTCTAAGTTGCAAACAAGAATGGATATCTTCCTGGTAAGTGTTCCAACATGTGCCATAAGAAGGAACAATTTGTCATTCTTTAAAGACTTTTCTAACCGGGGAAAAAAATCAATAGCACTACATTTAGCGTACACCTTGAGTAATAATCTGAAGTTCGATAGCATATTTCAGCCTTTTTCCTTTAATAAATGACCTTATTTTTAAAAAAATATCAAAAACGATTATGTACTGATGTGCCTCAAGTTATAAAAGCTTATTCTAAGAGACCAAAATAAACAATTAAAAGACTTAATAACTGTCTGGTTGTTTATGTAGAGAATGGGGCAAGGCAGTTAAAAGAGGGTGTTCAAGAAAAGAAAAAGGGAATTATGGGAGAGCTCTAGTCTCTCAAATGTCTAGAAAGGTTGTGATCTGGTTAATCGTAGATTATGTATTATATAACTAAAATTCATTCATGTCTTAGGATGAAATTTGTGGTATTGGCATTGTCCTAGTGATTGTTTTTTTAGATTTCTTGTGTAATATCAATGTATCTGGTGTGAAACATCAATATATGTTCCTATATTTACTATTTCAGCAGTAAATTCTATCAATTTGGTATTAAAGCAGCAAATTTTAGGGATGGTGAATAGAATGAAGAGGCAAGTCAAACAAGTGGAGACTAATTTGACAGGGGTAAGAGACGATGTTTCTGGAAGGATGGTTTCAAGATATAAGAGTCTCTTGCGAGAATTAAAGCACATGGGAGAACCATGATGGGAGAAGCATCCCTTTCTCAAAGTAGATTCATCGGAAACTAAGAAGAGGGAAGCGATGACAACTTGACTGGAGAAAAAATGGGAAGAAATTTTGGAAACCACAAGTACCAGTTTTCGAAGGAGAGGTTCCTTTAGGATGAATTTTCAAACGGCATTTTGGAGTAAATGAACTTTCTGAAGCGGAATGATTACAGGCAGCAGGTGTTTGTTTGGAAGGAAAGGCCTTAAATTAATATTATTGGATAGGGTCTCGGCAACCAATATTAACCTGGGAAAACTTCAAAGGGAGTTGTTGAACCGATTTCATCATTCTCAAAGGATCAATCAGTATGATGTTTTAATGGGGGCTGAAGAAGGTTACCACAGTAACCGCATTTTGTGATGAATTTGAAAAGGTGTCAGCGTCTAAGTAGGAGGTGTATAATGGATTGTTATGTGGCATATTTTTGAATGGGCTAAAAGAGGAAATTTGTACCTTGTGTAATTTTCTGAATGTCTAGAAAGGTTGTGAACTAGTTAATCGTAGGTTATGTATTATATAACTAAAATTCATTCATGTCTTAGGGTGTTATATATGGTGTTGGCAATGTCCTAGTGATTTCTTGTTGTAAATCAATGTTTCTAGTCTGAAACATCAATATTTGTTCCATTATTTACTATTTCAGCAGTTAAGTCGATATGTGCCTTTTCAAAATTGTATAATGATTCCTTTTGAGCAAGCTGATAATCTTATGAGAAAATGTCCGACTATGATCTAATATTATGTAAGTTATTACTAACATGAGACATTGGCCTAGTATGTTGTATCTAAGGCTGAGAAATATATGAGCAGTCAAAGCTAATACTATCAGGGAGAATATTTTCTCAAGGATTATATATTCTACAAAGTTCACAAAAGGTCAAAATTTAAATGGTAATCTATTTGCTTTAATCAGTGTAATAAATAAGAAAAAAATGACATAAAAATAGTTGTTTATCAAAATAATGACTCACAAACATATACTCTCTTAAGTTGCATGCCATCAAACGCAGAAGAAGAAGCCTGCAAAGTTAACAACACATCACGGGTAAAGACTCAGAGCTAATAGAGATAGGCCCTCCCTTGATATTTGATCTGAATACCATGAGGTACATCAAGGAAAATTTTAGCCAGGAAGAAGTCACTTTTGAAAATAAGTGGATTCCATTTTCTGGGACTTCAAGTACATTCTTCCACACTGGAATTTGGAGCTGGCAAGAAGTTTGGTGAACGGGAACAGGGTATCTGTTCACTTGTCGGATAAAATAGAGAAGAATGACAATAAAAAGTATGAAGATAAAATTTTTACTTTCAGGAAGTTGAGTTATAATGAATATTTTCTATCCATCGTGAAATTGATCAAGAATCGCAGATTAGGTGTTGGTCATGAAATTGTCTATATTGGTATCATGATTTGTCAAAGTCAATTTTCAAATTATTTTCTAAGGTTCGTGATTCACGAATTAGGCCTGTATTTTTTCATTTGTACTTCTGATTGGAATATCTGGATTCTCAAAAAAAAAATTATTCTTTTTTGTACTTGTATTTGCAAGATAAAATTGGCTGACAATTGTGTAATGATTCAAGAATTAAGACCAAAAAAGTTACTTGACTGTGTAAAAATTTCTACACCCTCGATGGAAATTAGTTAAACTCATATTTTTGTCCAGAATACTTAAAATAACAATCTTGGATTTATTATCCCAAATTTAAATGCCAAAATGACACATTTATTCTATGTTATAACTCTTCTCTGAAAGTCCCTTAAGAAACAAGTTTAAAATTTAAAAATAGTAACAATTTTCTCTGATTCCCGCTCAAAGTTGGAATAGAAAATCTAATTTGTGTCAAGAATTCCTTATTAAGAAATTTGGACTTTAATTTAGTTCATTTGTAATAGTAAGAACAATTGGGTGGATGATACACCAACTTAATATAAAGATTTGGTTATCAATTATCCCAATTGACCTATAATATAGACGAAATCAACAGTTAACAAGTAACCTAGGGGTGGGGGGATTGGAAATCAATATCGCATAGGGGTAATTGTGCTACTCTATAGTGATGAACATTCATGAATAGGCAAAGTCATCTTCATTGACGCTAATCAGCTTTCGATCTCAAAGCATCTATGCATATAATCTCCTTTCGGTCTCATCTAAATGTCAATCTAAACAACCCAATACCTTACTATATTCTCTCTTTCAAGAATAGGGAAAATATATCCAACCCATAACCTCTTTTTCAAGCAAGTCACAGACATCAAACCTAAATTGCTAGTATTGAACTAATTACCCACTCCAATTAGTCTTTTTTGAGCATCAAATAGAGATCGAAATTAGGAGTTAAGTTTGCATCCTTAATCCTTAAGTAAACCTCATGGTAATTAGACCAAATTCATGTATGAACAACAACAAAGCAGTGCATAGCACAATACCACTACATTAAATCAACACCCAACCCCATTTGAGCACCCCCTAGATCTTGGAGTTTTAGCCACCCATAAAAAAAAGTAAAGAAAGTATATCTTCCATGAAAGCAGCCATGGGTAACTTGAAATCAAGAAATTAAGAGTAAACCCACATTGGGTTCAACTTCAATTTATCAAACTCAAGCTCCAAGTTGTAAAACCCCAAAATCTAGAAAAGTGATCATCAAAGGTAAAGTGCTCTAAAAACTCTCTAAACCTCTCAAAAGAGAACTTTCTGAACTATTTTCTAAACTCTCTAAAAACTATATCCTTTGGGATATTTATAATTTTCCAAAATTTGGCCCAAAATCCAATTCACGACTGACTCAGCGAGATTAGTCGGGCTCACCAAACCTGCTCGGCGAATTTCTTTTCTCTCCTCAGCTCGCCTTATGATGCTCTAGGATTTAGGTATCTGAACCTCCGTTGGCGAACTCGATTGAGTCCACCTTTCACGTTTGGCAAATCGTCGAGTACCACATTAGTTCTTCTTTTAAGCATTAAATATTTTCTTTACACACTGTCGCTTTGGGTGATGTACAACAAGATCGCCATTCTCATTCGGCACATCGCCATCTTTATTGGAGTCAGCCGACCACTTTTGATAGACACAAGTGTTATACACTATCAATTTGGGCAAGCTCGTTCTGATTTGGCGATCCACCCTTCATGTTAGGCGATCAATAATATTTACTTTGCACTTATTTTTGTATTTTGGCTATTCTTTCAAACATCAGCCCTTGCCATGTCCAATTGTCTTCATAGTTGCAAATTATCAACATTCTATCAAAATAGTACAAAATTAGGTATTGAGGACACTAATTATTGAGCTAAATGGACCTTAAATGGGTGCAAATCTACCACTCATCAACACCCCCAACTTAAAATTTTGTTTGTCCTCAAGTAAATCAAGAACACAAAAACCTCAAAAAGGGAGACTACAACAGTACTTAATGAGAACTAACATGCAAGTGCCAAAGCAAGACTACTATCAATAACATGTTACACTTAATCATGATCACAAAGCTTCAAATGATGACTAGCTAGTCTCAAAACAAGCTCAAGCTTACTTTAGCCTCCTGTCTAATGCAAGAACACGTTTTAAAAATGCATTCAAGTGCCTTCTCATCAAGAACGATTTCATGTTCTCACAAAATAAATCAACAAAGGTTGTCATGATCCAAAGTACACCCTAGACGTGACATGGCGTATAGGACCCGAGAGGCCCTACACAAGCCACTTATAATGCATCATAAAAGATAATAGAATGTAACGAGTTTAAAAGACAGTTTATAGCATAAAGAGTTTGTCAAAATGAGTGGAAGTCTAACAATATCTCAAACCATCTAATACAAAAGAGTAATCGGGACATAACCCATACATCAGGTTCAAAATTGGAATGAAAATACAATACAAAATAAAGGTTTGGTCCTCGGAACATGAGGACTCACCAATCTTCAAACTCTATTAAAAGTTCCCTACCCACAAAGATGCAGAATAGGAGCGTTGGACCGTACATTAGTGAAACAATGTGGAAGAGTATGCATTAGTATAAAAATGTACCAAGTATGATAGCAATGCAAAAAAGTTATGCAATAATGATAAAGGGACATTTTCATAATATGCAAAGACCAAGTCAAAAGATAAGATAAGAGGGTTAGAAAACATAAGTCGTAATCATGATCAATGCAAGTAAAATCATCTTTGAACAGATGTGAGATAATTCTTGAAGTAATCTTAGTTTATTATTGTGCGAAGTAGCCTCAACCAACATAGAGACCATGTGAGATATAACATAGAATTCGGTGTCTCCCACACCAAAAAGAGGTGTCCTACTTGCCAAGGTAAGACCATGAACATTTAGCTTAGGTGGGTCCACTAGCTAATGTTTATGTAAAAAAACATCCTATGGGGGAACATAGGTATGGGATAAGGATATTGCTACTAGAAACCCGGCCTCAACTACGAGAGAGCTTCCATCTCAATATCCTCTCGGTGCTAAGCATAAATCCACTGAGTAGTTATTAATCTTAACTTGTCTTATCTTTAATAAATATGGGTAGTCTCTGCTTGTCTTATCATGGGATATATCCTCAAACCATGCGTGAGAAAAGATTTCACCATCCATGATCTTTTCAGAATAGCTTTTAAGGCCCATAGTCATTCACTTCATGCTAGAAATTCCCTACTACTAATGGAAATAGTTTTGAAATTTTCGTCTATAATCATTGATGGCATATCTGGATACCATACTAATTAAGACCTAATTTAGGAAAATAGCCTGAAAAGCATTGAGGGCAAGTCTAGAAGTCATTCATATCATGTGGCCAAACTTCATAGAACATATAGTATCTTCGCCTATAAGCTTTCTTGAATCCTACACAGTTTCATAAACATGCATTCTTTCCAATAATTCATAAATTTCATCATATTTTCAAAGTCAAAGCATCATTTATATCTATTTCATAAAGAGAAGACATGCATATTTTTATAAATTCATTTTTCATGGTTTAAGACCCACATTATATCTTCGTAGCTTAGAAAATATGGGTTATGCATGGGTTCATGGGAAATCAACTTAAAATCATGCAATTTCTTCAATTCATGCATAAAAGTCATGAAACAATCAAGTAAATCAACATTGAAAGGAACCCGTGACATGGAAGAAAACATTAACTTAAATTAGAGATCTCTAACTTTGTAAATTGGAGAATTTAGGAACCCATGGAGGAAAGGGCTCCATAGGTGAAAATTATCATACCTTGGAGTTCAAAGCCCACGAGCAATGGAGAATTGAAGACTTGATCTTGAAACCCTAACTTGACTTCTTCTTCTTCCTTAGAGAGAGAAATATTTGAGAGGAGGAGCTTGATCAACTTTTGGAAATTTAAGAGAATGAATTGAGTTTGGGTGATTTGGGGGTTTAAAATCATTGTATAGAACTTTGGGTAGAAGGTAAAACGACATAATATTGGGTTAAAACGATTAGGAAAAGACCCAAAAGCCCCATTAAAATAACTGTTGGACCTCACTAATGGCTGGACCTACGGTCCATTGATTAGACCACGGACCGTCCTGGTTAGCCGTGGGTAGGATCAGAGACTTACCATTTTGGACCCCCATCGACGTAACCCATGTACAGTCTGTGGATCCATTTACAGGCCATACATCCCACCTTGGGTTCCAACTTTTTATCTTAAAATCTCACTACGGGCCAGACCTACCTACGACTCGTGGATAGGAAAATGGACCATCCTGATTAACCGTATGAAAAATACTTAAACCTTGACTCTTTAGGAAAAATTAGACTCGCCAACCACGGGCCTACCTACGGTCCATGTATCAGACCACGGACCGTTAGTGGCGTCCGTCAGTATTGACACCACGTTCTGAAAAAGTTGTAATTTCCTATATTTTTTAATCTCAGGTGTTACATTATCTTCCCATTGGAATCATTCGTCCTCGAATGAGATTCAAGACATCATAAGGATTGTAGGATCTTTAACCTAATAGCCCAACATGAATGCAATCATATAAATGCATGTATCCGAGGAGGAAACATCAACTCCAAACTAAAGCATGTTCAAAACATCATTTCATATGGTCTATATGCAACTCATACTCAAATGCACATAAACATGAAGCAATCAATTAAGCTAAATCATATCTTTGAAAATCAGATTTTTACTTGAGCATGCATGCATGACGATGACTAAGACACACGAGTCCTAAAGAGTGAACCATGAGGGCTAAGGCTTCAAGCTAGATCCGAAGATAGAAGGAAAAGGATAGGGACAATAAGACATCACATCGCCATGGAACTTTAACACACCCCACCATAACAAGGAACTCTTCCAAAATCAATATAGTTTGACTCACATCAACCATGAAGCACACTATCTCCCCCATGGGAGAAAACCCCACTAGTCTTTTCAAATCCATCTCCCTCAACCCAACCATAACACCAAAGTCTTAACACCCACTAATCCATTGATACAAGTAAACACTTAAGAAGCTTCCACGGGGATTTCAAGGACTACTCCAAACACAATAACCATACATGGAGTCTTACCATACCCAATGAAACACTGAATATCAAGCAATGCATAACCACAAGCTAAAAGACCATAATTCACCAATTACCACATTAGGGGAACCCTCACGATCTTGTCGAGTTTAAAGAGCATAAAACCTATCTTGTTTCTAACCACCACTGGACCTTAGGAAGAGTAGGGTTGAGCCCATTGATGATTATCTCCCTCATTTCTAGCAACCGAAGGACAATCCCTTATCCTACGATTCATTTTTCCAAGACCAAAACATGAATTTGAACCAGCTAGTCACTCATCCTTATGTATTCTCCCACACTCCTGACACTCAAGCCATATTTGCACAATACTACCCTTACCCCTTGAATGTGAGAACTCACCATCATCCCTTCTTTCCCTCTTTGAATCCCTAATTTTCCCCTTAAGTTTTTCTTCTTTTATTTGTTGTGCATGAACCATCAAAAAGGAGACATCCATCTCCTTAACAATCATGGCAATTAGGCATTCTTTGACCAATAAGTCGGAAACACCCAACACAAACATACTAATCATTGCCCTTAGATCGGCAACCATAGTTAGAGCATATTTAGATAATGTGTAAATTTCAAAGCATACTCCTTTACACCCATATCCCCTTGACGAAGGTTAATAAACTCAAGTACACTTGTCTCCCTCATCTCAAGGGGAAAGAACCTATCAAGAAAAGCAACCTTAAATTTCTCCCAATCAAGAGGACCCAATGTGTAAATTTCAAAGCATACTCCTTCACCCTCATATCCCCTTGATGAAGGTTAATAAACTCAAGTACCCTTGCCTCCCTAATCTCAAGGGGAAAGAACCTATCAAGAAAATCAACCTTCAATTTCTCCCAATCAAAAGGACCCTCATCTACCGCCTTGTCTTTTTTCCATTGCTTGAACCAAACTTGAGAAACATCCTTAAGTTGATAAGAGGCCAATTCTGCCTTTTCCACTGGCATCACTCCCATGATCGGTGTAGATCTCCTATAGGATGGTTTGAAGTGGGTGAAGTTTCTTTGATAGGTCTTGAGTTGGTGCATGAGGCTATGGAGAAAGTTCAACTTATTAAAGAAAGGTTGAAAATGGTTCAAAGTCGACAAAAGTTCTATGTCGCTGTAAGAAAAATAAATCTTGAGTTTAAGGTAAATGATTGGGTCTACTTAAAAATTTCACCCATGAAAGGTGTGCTGAGATTTGAGAAAAAAGGGAAGCTTAGTCCTCGATATGTGGGCCCATATCAGATTTTGAGGCGTATTGGCAAAGTAGCTTATGAGCTTGATTAACCTAATAATTTGACATCGGTGCATCCATTTTTCCATGTATCCTTGTTGAAGAAATGGGTTGGAGATTCGACATCTATAGTTCCCTTATAAGGTTTGGGGGTTAAGGAGAATCTTTCTTATGAGGAAGTATCGATTGAGATTCTAGACCGGCAAGTCGAGAAGTTGAGGAACAAAGAAGTTGCTTCCGTGAAAGTTCTTTGGAGGAATCAATTAGTTGAGGGTGCTAGGTTAAGGCCGATATGATGTCTTGTTATCCTCATTTTTTTCCTTTTAATCCTCTTCTAGCTTAAGGTATTTAGTCCTCATGGTTTACTCTTTTGGTGGCATGTGTCATAGATATCCCCGTAATTTTCTCATTTATTCATGATTCATGAAAAACTTTAATTTTGAGAAAATTAGCTAACTTGATCGATTTCTTCATATTTATGTGCATATGAGTATGAATTGCATATAGGCTTCATGAAATGATATTTTCAGCATGTGTAGCTTGGAGTTGACGTTTCCTCCTCGGATATGTGCATTATGTGATTTCATGCATGATGGGTTGTTAGATTAAGTTACTACCCTCTTTATGATGTCTAAAATCTCATTCGAGGATGAATGTTCCCAAGGGGGAGATATTGTAACACCTCGAATTTAAGAAAGCCTAGAAAGGGAGCCTAGTGGGGAAACTCACAAGCCAGAACTGGACCATGGAACCCTCCACAAAGCCCTTGAAGGGGACCACTGTCCGTTAAGGGGCTCGTGGTAAGTCTCCTAGGCCTGCCTCGCATGATTCCCTCTCATGGAGGCATTAATGGCCCGTGGTGAGGATGACGGGCCATGGTGGTCGTCGTCAAAGTGACCCGCTAGCAAGGGATCTTTCCCTAGACACTAGTCAAGGACCACAACTTCCATAACGGCTCATGGGGTCCTTGACGGGTCGTGAAAGCCACCGTGAAGAAGGTCACGTAAGTTTTAAGTCAGGGTCTTTTGGGTCTTTTTTCAATTATTTTAACCCAATACTATGTCGTTTTTCCCTTTACCCAAGTCCCTATATAAAGGTTTTTACCCCCAAAATCACCCTATTCAACTCATTCTCTCTATTTTTCAAAAAGAAGAGCAAGTCTTCCTTATAAAAATATTTCTCTCTCTAGAAAGCTTGAAGAAGAAGGAGTTAACCTAGGCTTTCAAGTCAAGTCTCCTATTCCTACCATTAAAGACTAACTTTCAGCATTGAGGTATGATAGTCTTCATCTATGGAGCCCTTTCCTCCACGGAGTTCCTAAATTCTCCAATTTATAAAGCTAGAAATTCCCAATTAAGTTAGGGTTTTCTTCTATGTCATGGGTTCCTTTAAATGTTGATATATTCGATGATTAATGAAATTTTATGAATAAATTGAGATAATTCCATATTTTAAAGATGAATCCCCATGAACCCATGCCTAACCCATGTTTTCTAGATTATGATGATTGAAAGTGGGCTTTGAACTATGAAGGAGAATTATGGAATTATGCATGTTCTTATGATATTGATGAATTATGATGTAAGTTGCTTTGAGAGTAAAGCATATATGATGTTGTTGTTGTTAATTGTTGTGAAAGAATTTATCGCAAAAAGAATTCTAAGGTTGAAAGGTTTTATCACCTAAATTGAATCAAAGTTAAGGAGCTATTCTAATGAAACCTGGATTGGTTACTCAAATGTACCTTTACATGGATGACATATGACTTAGCTTGGTTTGGCAATATGACGTGCCATTCCATGGACAATAAGGACTAGTGAAGAAAATGACTTTTATGTGAGATTTACGCTTAACACCGAGATGATATTGAGATGAAAGCTCTCCCGTTAGTAGAGGTCAGGTTTCTAGTAGCAATCTCTTTACTCCATACCTATGTGCCCCATAGGATGATTGTCTTAGATAGACATTAGCTAGTGGATCTACAATATCTAGAAGTTCATGGTCTTACCTTGGCAAGTAGGACACCTCTTTTTGGTGTGGTATAGACACCGAATTCCATTTTAATAGCTCACATGGTCTGACATGTCAGTTAAAGGTAAATCTCCCACAATAATGAACTAAGGTTACTTCTTGAAGTGTCTCATGAAAGTTTAAATATGTTACTTGCAATGACCATGTTTACCTTATGATATATGTTTTCTCACCCTTTTAATTCATGTTTTAGTTTGGTCATTGCATTTCATGAAAATGTCCATTTTTAGCATGCTTTCAAATGTTTTATGCATGTCTTTCATATTTATTGCATCTTAGTACTAATGCATACTCTTGCCTACATTTATTATCCAAATGTAGGTTCCGACGCTCCAGGTTCGCACTCCCACGGCTAGGGATCTTTATTAGAGATTTAAAGATTGGTGAGTCATCATGTTTCGATGACCAAGCTTTTATTCATTTTTTCTTTACTTTTCAGTTTTGGACTTGATGTACGGGCTACGTCCCAAGCATTTCTTATGTACTAGATGGATTTGAGACTTTGTTAATTTTCTGTTTCGTCTTATGAAACTCTGTGATTTGACTTACTCTTTTAAATCTCTTCAAATTTTTATTTTCGTGTATGAAAAATGCTCAGTGACATGTATGGTTCTTTTCGAGGTCTTATATATACTCCATGTTACGCCTAGGGTCTACCTTGGGTCGTGACAATATGGGACCCTCACGTCATGGATTGTGAACCAGTGGAAATTGATGAACAATATATCCACTCGGATGTGAGAATCAAATCTCTGAATTTCAAGTTTTCCTTTTATGTAGTATATGGTTTGCATACCATTGAGGATAAAAGGAGACTATGGGGAAAGTTGACAAACATTGATCTAGGACATCATGGGCCATGGCTGTCTATGAGATATTATAAGGTTATCCATAGAGTTGAGGATAAGATGGTTGGTTCTATACAGGCATGGCAATTCTAAGGGTAAGAAGTTCCAGAGGACAGTACAAAGGGTCTGGCAACAAAGGCATAGCCCTGGTACAATGTATGGGGTGTCGTAGAAACTTAAGAGTGTGAAACAAGCTCTGAAAGAATTGAATTCTTCTGAGTATCATGGAGTGGGAAAGAGTAAGAATGTATAGACAAAATTTACATGACTTGCAAAGTACTATGAGGAAGGCTGGGCAAGCACAGAATATCATTATGGTTGAAAAAGAGGTTAAGGATAATTTAGAAAAATGGCTAAATATTGAACAAAGTATAGTAAAGCAAAAGTCAAGAGTGCAATGGCTAAAGCTGGGGATGGAAACACAGCTTACCTTCATGCTTGTTTGAAGAGTAGAATAGCCCAGAACAAGATCGCATGCTTAACTACTGCTACTGGGAGGACTGGAAACAATAGCACTGATTTTGAGGAGGAGATCATAGACTTTTATAAACAACTTCTGGGATCTTGTGCTACCCAACTACCTACTGTAAATCCAATGATAATGAGAAATGGACTGTCCTGATAGAAGTCAGCAAGCTTAATTGATTGAGCATGTGACCAGGCAAGAAATACTAATGGCATTTCAAGGCATAAATGATACCAAAGCTCCTGAATGTGATGGCTTTAGTGCTTTATTTTTAAAAAGACTTGGGCAAGCATGGGAGAGGAAATCACAGACGCTATCTTGCATTTCTTTTCCACATGTATGATGTGTAAATCCATTAATTGCACCATGTAACTTTGATTCTTAAAGTAACTCATCCTTCCAAAATATTTGAGTATAGACCTATATCCTGTTGTACTTTACTATACAAAACTATCTCAAAAATTCTAACTAATAGAATGCAATGTGTGATGGATGTCTTGGTGGATAAAAATCAGTCAGCCTTTGTACCAGGTATATTGATAAATGATAACATCATCCTAAGTAATGAACTAGTTCAAGGATATGGAAGGAAGGGTGTGTCTCCAAGATGTATGCTTAAAGTAGATATGAATAAGGCTTATAATTCTATAGAATGGGGATATCTGAGACATGTAATGACTTATTTGCAGTTCCCTAGAAATTTTGTAGAGTGGATATATCAATGCATTAGCACAGTATCTTACACTATACTCATAAATGGCCAACCTAGTACCCCTTTTCTGCAAAAAAAAAAAAAAGAATTGAGACAAGGGGACCCAATATCTCTTTACATGTTCGTGTTGTCCATGGAGTACTTGACAAGATTGCTAAAGAAGCTCCCAAAATGTGAGAGATTGCAGATTATACAACTAAGTTTTGCTAATAATCTTCTACTCTTTAGTAGAGGTGACACTGGCTCAATTAAGTTGTTATATGGTATCTTCCAAGAATTTTCCTCAGCATCAGGCCTAGCTGCAAATGTTGATAAAAGCTTTATTTATTTGGAGGGGTGTCAACAACTATACAAGCAGAAATTGTACAAGAATTGGGCTTCTCACAGGGGTACCTACCTTTTAAGTACTTATGTGTTCCCTTGATTACTAAGAGAGTACCAACCTTACAATACCAACCATTGATAGATAAGATGATGAATACAGTTCAGAATTGGATGTCTATCTTATGCAGGAAGGGCTCAGTTGATAATGTATTAAAACACTATGCAGGACTTCCCTATGGACAAGAGGTGTGGATGCATCCAGAAAGGAATTGATTGCATGGGAGCAGTTATGTGGTCCTAAAACTGCAGGGGGACTCAATTTACTGGATTCTCAGACATGGAACAAGGCTGCAATAAGTAAGTTGTTGCGGAATTTGAGTACTAAGAAAGATAGATTATGGGTGAAATGGGTACACATGTACTATGAGAAGCAAGGAACCTTATGGGGTGTAGCAACACCTTAAGCTTCTTGGATGGTGAGGAAAATTCTCCAAATGCACAAAGAGCTTGAGATTATTGGCTGGAATGAGGAATATATCAAGACTGACAAGTTCTCTATCAAACAATTGTATAAAGCTCTTAGAGGAGATTACCATAAGGTAGAGTGGAGAAGATTGATTTGCAATATTAATGTTGCCTGTAAAAAGTGGATTTTCATATTATACTTAGCACTGCAAAAGAGACTTCTCACAAGGGATAGACTAGTTGCATGGGGATGTGTAGAAGATATGCAGTGTGCTCTATGCGAGGATGAAGATGAAAGCCATAACCACTTGTTCTTTCGTTGTGTGTTCACGGCTCAGGTGTAGCAAAAGGTCCTGAACTGGCTAAGAATACATACAGAGGCTCGAGGATGGGACGAGAAATGACATTGGGTAAATACCCACTACAAAGGCAGGCAAGCAAGCAAGAGCTGAGGTTTATAAGATAGCAATGACTGCAAGTGTCTATGTCGTGTGTCAAGAGAGAAACCAACGAATTTTCCTGCAAACAACCAGAACTCCTATAATGTTGGCGAAACAGGTTGTCCAAGAGGTGCACGTAAGAGGAATACAAATGACAAGACTAAATCATGTATTATGAACCCTGAATTCTTACCATGTGTAGAGTAAGGTACTTAGATGGATGACGTTGTTGGAAAACTATATGCACAGCGGAAGCATACCAGGATTTTACTTCTTACATGAATAATAGATAACCAATACCGTTTATGCTAGAACACATAATCATGCTAAAACACATAAATTTGCTGAAATTTAATTCGATAAATACCTCTTGAAGCGTGAGCAGATACCTTTAAGCGAATCCACAAGTTAGACGACCTTCAAGCGAATCTACAAGATAGATAACAACTATGATCTTCTACAGTGATCCCAAATTCACATCCGAACTCTCTCAATACTTGGGTGGGCAAGTATCAATAGAAAACTTATTCATCTATTTTCTAGGTTAGGAGAATCCCTATTTATAGAGATTTCTTCCTAATTCAGAAAGGACTAGAAAACCTAGTTTTTCTAGAAGACTAGAAAAAACCATATTATTCTTCCTTTTCCCATAGAAATAGGATTATGAGTTCTAGTTATATATGGGCACTGGAGGTACCACATAATTAATTACTGATGCTTCCTATTATGGAAATAATTCAAATAATTAATTTGAATTTATTCTTACCACAATAAATTACAAATCATTCCACTAGAAATTCGTAATTGCACTCCTCTATTTATATTTCGTAATTCTGCATTAAACACTTATGTAATTCCCCATGTTAAGATTTCAGATACTAATCAATAAATTAAATTACTGACGAATTTAATTTAATGATTAATTTCCTTTAGAGCACTACTTAACTTATTTCATGTGTTGGATTCATAAATCCACTTGCAAGATTTGACACGATGAAAACTTATAAGTTTCTCAAAAAGGCATATCAATCAATCTCTATAACGAGATATGGATTCCATCAACTAACTTATTATTTCACCAATATATATTATTATCATCCAACTTACCAGGCATATTGACCCATCTCAGAATCTCACCTTTTAATAAATCAAAACGATAATTA
>JAJOOO010002789.1:0-20909 GCA_029582685.1 Solanum piurae
AATGATTTGACTTAGGTAAGTTCTAGTTATGTTCCTAGGCTTAAACTGATTAAAATCTCATGATTTAGGGTCTAAACGACGTATCTTAGGGGTTAAACGAAAAAGGAAAAGACCAAAAGACCCCTGACTTAACTGCTGTCGGAGTGACCGACGGACTGGACTGACGGGCCGTCAATCAATCGACGGTCCGTCGATTGGGTCCGTCGATCGGGTCAGCTCGACAGGCCTTCACTAAAACAAGCATAATTTTTTACTCAGAGGTCAGATTTTAGCAAACTCGGTGGCGTTGGAAAGATAATTCAATTATCTATCATATCATAGGTCATGGGACACACAATTCATTTTGTGCTCAAAGTTATGACTGTATGAAGTTGACCCATCAATAATTTTCAGCTAACTGGCTGTTGACCCTAACTTACGGTCAGACCTACGGACCGTGGATCGATTGACGGTCCGTGCTGGTCAACCGTCAATCGGGACTGAAGCTGGGATTTAGGGGCATCGATCCACGGACACGAACTACGGTCCGTGACTTGACCTACGGACCGTAAGTCCGGCCGTGGGCCAACACTTAGCCAAATTTTCTGAATGAGTTCTGGGGAAGTTTTCTGTCACGAACCACGGACCTACAGAACGGACCGTGAGTCCATCTATGGTCCGTGGATGGTGTCCGTGAGTGCCACCTGCAACACCAGAAATCTGAAATCTCTATTTTCGGATTACGGGGTGTTACACATATATGATGATTTATGATAATAATAGCTTTGAGAGTGAAGCTTATGTGATTAATTGTTGATTGTTGAGGTGATTGTTGTGGAATGGATTTCCCCACATGATTCCTTTATGTATGAATGTGAAAGGCTTTCTCACATTGAATGATTCTAGGTCAAAAGGTTTCTCACCTAAAATGAATCTATATTAAAAGACTAAGAAATTGATGAGGCGAGAGGCGATTACCCATGACCTCTAAATGTTGATGATATGAGGCAATTACCCATATCCCTAAGCTTAGAATAAGAGGCTGCTATTCTTACACTAAGGAGTTGAACAAGAGGTGACTACCCACATTCCTATGAATGTAAGTTGGGCATGAGGCGACTACCCATGATCCTAACCATGAATTGGACAAGAGGCGATTACCCATGATTCCAAAGTAAGAAGGATAAGAGGCGAGTGCCCATGATCCTTAATAGTAAGGACAAGAAACGAGTACCAATGATCCTTTGTACTTAGTCAAGTGGTGATTCCCCATGTCTTTAAAAGTAAGCTATAAGATTTAAAATGTAATGATGAATGATTAGCTTGGATTGTTGCTTGAATTGCCTTCCATGATGAGTAAGACTAGAGGTGGTTACCCAAGTCTTGACTAAGGATAAATTGAGGTTACTTCAAGAAGTACTCCTCACATGTTATGATGATCTATTATGTGCATTGATTATGCTTTATGACTTATGTTGTCTAATGCTTATGTTTTATGCAAGCTATCATATTTAGTACATTCTTGTACTAACACATACTCTTTCCTACATTTCTTATCCAAATGTAGGGTCCGGATATCTCGATTCTCATCCCCGTGGCTAGTATCTATAGTAGAGGAAAGGTTGAAGATTGGTGAGTCTTCATACAATTCAAGTATTTGGCCACTGTTTTACTTATGTTCCTTAGTTTTAGTTCTTGAACATAGTTTTATGGGCTGTGTCCCAAGATTTTATAGTACTACATGGTTTTGAGACAAGTGTATTAGACTTCTGCTTTTGAAATGAAAAATTTGATTGTGTTGAAATGTTTTAATTTCTTGTGAATTTCTATTATCTTGATGATGAAAGCTAAGTGCCTTGCATGAGGCCTCTTGGGGTCTTGTACGCCATGTTACATCTAGGGGGTACCCCTGGGTAGTAATAAACTTGGTAATCAGAGCACAAGGTTTAGAATGGTTCAAAGATGTCTCAAAAACTACGTCAAGTAGAGTCTTGTTCATAAGTTTGAAGCGCGCCACATTTATGAATGAGAGGCTACAATATGCTTAGAAAACTTCACTTATTTATTTACTCTAAGTCGTGCGATAGAGTTTGACTCTATATTGTTTCCCTCCTAATCCTTACCTGATGGCCTACATGATATGACTACTCGAAGAGCTTTTGCTAGAAGGAATGAGGGAGAGAATGCTAGTCAAGAAGCTCCTCCTCAGGCTCCTCAAGCTCCAGTTGACCCTATGGTCGAGCAAGTGACTAATGTGGAGTTTAGGACTGCTTTGCAAGTGTTGGCTCAAGCCGTGAAGGCCCAAGCCAATAGGAAGGTTGTGGTCCCCGTGAACCCAAATGTGGGTACGGCGGCATCTAAAGTAAGGGACTTCACTAGGATGAATCCTCTGGAATTCTATGGTTCAAATGTTGAGAAAGATCCTTAAGAGTTCATTGATGAGGTTTACAAGGGGACTTCGCGTATCAGGACACTACCTCCATTTCAAGTGCCAACAATCACGAGTAGTAATTTTACACAACCAAGGGTTGGGATCGTTCCTACAGGGAGCGGTTAGTAGTTGAGAATCAAATAGAAAAGTAAAATTTAGTTCTACTCAATCATAGCTATAAATATTTACGAATTAAAACATACTAAATCTAAAGGTGACACGAATGTCAATTATCAATGGGGAGTTTGTATGCAACTAAGAAACAAAAACAACAAAAATATAAATATGCGAAATAGCGAGACGGGATTCTTGGGATGTGATAGGAATATAAGATAAAATAAGCAATCGGGTAAATGCTATTGATAGTCAATTGTTGAACATTTGTAACTAGGCTAGACTTTAGTGGGGGTAAATTCTCTCTCGAGCAACTTACCCCGAATCAACTTGATTTCTCTTGAACACCCAGTTGTCGCAATTAAGCACATCCTCCACCTTAGCCCATTCACTCTCTCGAGCTGAATGTGTGGGAAAAGGCATAGGATTCACTCTCTCGAGCTGAACCCACGACGACCCAATAACCACTGGCTATCGATTTAGTAGTCTTAGTTTTAAAACCTCTCTCTCGAGCAAGCCAAAAACACTAAGATGAAATTGTATTTGCGACTACAAGCCCATGAAGTTCAAACACAACTACTAAATGAAATCACATTTAAACAACAAATAGACTAACAATAAGCAATACCCAACAGGAAATTTTAGCCCATATTCACAAAATTACACCCCAAGAATTGGGGTTTTAGCTAGACATGAAAAAGAGATAGAAATCAATACCAACAAGTGTTTTCATCAAGTGGGTACAATAGAAAATGTCTTTAAACACGTCTAGGATAAAGATTCTTGGATACCCACTTCCAATTTCTTGGAGTTGAAAACCTTCAAAACCTTCAAGCTAAAGAATAATGTCTCCCAAAAACTCTAAGAACTAAAAACTGAAAATATTCTAAGTCACAGAAATAATTCTCTACAGCATGATACTAAGCTACATAATTAAATAGGTATTTATAGTTTTCAAAAATTTGTGCTGCGAAGGACCACTCGGCGCAGTTAGTCAGGATCACCGATGCACTCGGCGATCCGCCCTTTGGTCTGGTTCATCACCTTTCAGCTTTTACCTTCAGCATTTTCGTGTTTTGAATCATTGGCGATTTGGTGCTGCTTCACAGAACTGTTCGGCGATGCACCGACTTCTCCCTTTCATCGCCAACTTGATCTTTTCCTTCAGGGCTCAGCACACTGGAACATTAGGTGAGATTAAGGCCGTTCGGCGGTTCGCCCAATGGCTTCGGCGATACTCAGGCCTTTTTCCCTTCGTTCTTTCAGTTGCCTTATTCCTTTTTACTCCATAGTGTCCATGCTTTGTCTCTAACTCCAAATACCTAAAACTCAAGGATTTACATCAGTTTTTGAGAATATGCATTTGAGGACACTAAATCCATTAAAACAAAGCCCTTAAAGAGTCCAAATCGTGGACTCATCACAAGGTTTTGGCTTTTATGGGAGTGACGCCGGAGGAAAAGGTGGAATTGGCCTCTTATCAATTTAAGGATGTTTCTCAAATTTGGTTCAACTAATGGAAGAAAGCAAGGTCAGAAGATGCGGGTCCTCTTAATTGGGAAAAGTTCAAGTCTGCTTTCCTTGATTGGTTCTTTCCTCTTGAGATGAGGGAGGCTAAGGTGCTTGAGTTCATCAATCTCCGACAAGGGAACATGATTCTGAAAGAAGATGCATTGAGGTTCACACAATTGTCAAGGTATGCTACCTCTATAGTGGCAAACTCTAGGGCTAGAATGAGCAAGTTTGTTTTAGGAGTGTCCGAATTGGTTATAAAAGAATGTTGTACCGCTATAATTTTTCATTACATGGATATTTCTCGCCTTATGGTTCATGCTCAACAAATTGAGGACGAAAAACTTAAGGAGACGTCTAGGGAACTAAAGAGGGTAAGAACTAATGATGGTAACTCTTCATACTCTAGGTCCGGTGGACGTGGTCGTTCATGGTTTTGACAAAGGTTTTTTGGGCAAGGTTCTTCTAATTCTCCTCCATGATCCAACAAAGATAGGGTGTCTAACCCTAAGCCTCAAGGAGGGAATGATAGTGGATCTCTATTGCCTAGTTGTGGTAAGTGTGGAAGAAATCATGAGGGCAAATGTCTCACGGGTTCCAATGCTTGTTTTGGTTGTGGTAAGATGGACCACAAGATAAGAGATTGTCCTTCTATTGCTAAGAATGAAGGAGATAGTCTTCGTAAGGCTCAACCCTACCCTTCATCCGATTCAAGTGGTTTGGTTTTGAATGCTCCTAAGCACAACATGTTTTATGCACTTCAAACTCGCGGTAAACAAGAGGGTTATCCCGATGTGGTTACAGGTATGTTGAAAATTTTCCAACTTGATGTTTATGCTTTACTTTATTCCGATGATACCTTGTGTTTTGTGATGCCATATGTGGCTATGAGGTTTGATGTTCTTCTGGATGTGTTGTTAGAACCTTTTTCTGTCTCTCTACACCTTTTGGTGATTCTATTGTGGCTAAGAGGGTCTATAGAAAATGTCCCATATCTTTCTCCCATAGAGTTACTCTTCATGATTTGGTAGATCTTGATATGCTAGATTTTGATGTTATCCTTGGTATGGATTGGTTGCACTCTTGTTACGCTTCTATTGATTGTAGAACCCGTGTAGTCAAATTTCAATTTCTGAATCAGCCTATCCTAGAGTGGAAAGGGGGAAATTCTATGCCTAAGGGTCAATTTGTCTCTTGTCTTAAAGCTAGAAAGATGAATTATAGGGGTTGCATGTACCATCTAGTTAGGGTGAGGGATGTAGATTCCAAAACCCCTATTCTTGAGTCTGTCCCCATTGTTAACGAGGTTCTGGAAGTTCTCCCAGATGATTTACCCGGTATTCCTCCCAAAAGGGAAAAAGTCTTCGATATTGACCTTCTCCTAGATGTGCAGCCTATTTCTATTCCTCCATACCATATGGCTCCGGTAGAACTAAAAGAGTTGAAAGAACAATTGAAAGATTTGTATGATAAGGGTTTCATCTGACCAAGTATCTCTCCATGGGGTGCTCCAATTTTGTTTGTTAAAAAGAAGGATGGTTCTCTTCGTATGTGCATTGACTATCTCCAGTTGAACAAGGTGACCATTAAGCATAAGTATCCTCATCCAAGGATAGATGATTTGTTTGGCCAACTTTAGGGAGCGAGTTACTTCTCTAAGAGTGATCTTCGATCGGGTTATCCAAAATTGAGGGTGAAAGAAGGTGATATTCCGAAGACAACTTTTCAAACTCGGTATGGTCATTATGAGTTTTTGGTAATGTCATTTGGGTTGACTAATGTCCCGGCAGCGTTTATGGATTTAATGAATAGAGTGTATACCTTGACATGTTCATGATTGTGTTCATTAATGATATATTGCTTTACTCAAGGAGTGAGGATGAGTACATTGATCATTTGAGTATCATGTTACAAATTTTCAAGGACCAACAACTTTTTGCAAAGTTTAGCAAATGTGAATTTTGGTTAAGGTCCGTGGCTTTTCTATCACATTGTTTCAAGTAAGGGTATTGAGGTAGATCCTAAGAAGACGGATGAGGTCAAGAGTTGGCCTAGACCTCTTTCCCCTTAAGATATTAAAAGTTTCTTGGGTTTAGCTGGTTACTACAGAAGGTTTGTTGAGAGGTTTTCTTCGATTGCCTCTCCTTTGACGGCTTTGAAGCAAAAGGAGGCTAAGTTCATATGGTCTGAAACATGTGAGAAGAGCTTTCAAGAATTTAAAGATAAACTTACTTTTGCTCCCATGTTGACTTTACTGCAAGAGACGTATGGTTTTATGGTTTATTGTGATGCCTCAAGAATTGGGCTAGGATGTGTGCTTATGCAAAATGGGAAAGTTATTGCCAATGCTTCAAGGCAACTTATGATTCATGAGAAGAATTATCCTACCCATGATCTTAAAGTAGTGGCGGTTGTTTTTGCCTTAAAGATTTGGAGGCACAATTTGTATGGTGTTCATGTTGATGTTTTCATCGACCACAAGAGTTTACAATATGTGTTTAGTCAGAAGGACCAAAATCTTCGCCAAAGAAGGTGGCTTGAGTTATTGAAGGATTATGATATTAATGTTTTCTATCACCCCGGTAAAGTGAATGTGGTGTCGGATGCTCTTAGTCGACTATCTATAGGTAGTGTTTCTCATATTGAAGAGGATAAGAAGGAGTATGCTCGAGATGTTCATAGATTGTCTGATTGGGTGTTCAGATAATAGACTCTACCAAGGGTGGCTTCATGGTTCAGAATCATCCTTTGTGGCGGATGTGAAAGCCAAGCAAGGTCTGAATCTAATTTTTGTTGAATTGAGGGAAGTGGTGCTTAAAAAGTCTGTGGAGGCTTTCTCCCAATGGGAGATTGAGTGCTTAGATATCAAGGTTGTTTGCGTGTTCCTAATGTGGATGAATTGAGGGAACAAATTATGTCAAAAGCCCATAGTTCTCGATATTCCATTCTCTCGGTAGCCACCAGGATGTACCGTGACTTGTGGGAAATCTATTGGTGGAATGGGATAAAAAAGGATATTGCAGAGTTTGTGGCTAAATGTCCTAATTGTAAACAAGTGAAAGTTGAGCATCAGAAACCGGGAGGTTTTTCCCAAACCCATTCTCAGTAGTTATAGCTATTTTGTGTACCCATCAGGCTAATGGGGGTTTGTTCAGGTTTCTGCATGTCTTTCAAATTCCACTATTTTTACTTTGTTTGTTTTTTTATTCTAGCATTTCTTATTGCTTTTACTTTTCTTGCTTAATAGGCCTATGAAGCCTACTAAGTACATGTTCTTTGGTTCTCATGCTACACTCTGCATCTATTTCGCGATATAGGTCCTAGCACCAATTACCAGTGCAGATATTCTAGCATATTGCAGCTTCAATTCAGAGGTGAGGGTGAGCAGATGGCGTCCTAGACTTACCTA
This sequence comes from Solanum piurae, assembly GCA_029582685.1. Taxonomy (NCBI): domain Eukaryota; kingdom Viridiplantae; phylum Streptophyta; class Magnoliopsida; order Solanales; family Solanaceae; genus Solanum; species Solanum piurae. Next base: position 7,446 of record JAJOOO010002789.1, read on the forward strand.
ACTCTATTTATATTTTATTGGCTTGTCTATTTATTTTTGAGATAAGCCTTGTATTTTGGGTCCACTTTTGGGACTTGTACTTTTTTAGTTTAGTAGCTCTGTACTCGTCACTTCCACTTTCTATGAGGGATATTTTTTTATTTTTTATTATTATTATATAGAAGAGCCATGGGAAGGACGACCAATGACATTTTAGTAATTTTAACATCATTTAAGGGCAAAATAATAATTATATAATTAATGGTCAAAATGAAAATCTAGAAGAATCCATACATGTCTAACTTTTGTTATGGGCCCATAAGGATATTATTGTAATTTTGTTAAAATGAAGAATTTTTATTAGTTAACTTCTTACCAACAATAATAAATGTTAAGCTTGTTTTGACATGTTTTAAAAAGAAAACTTTGAACTAATTAAAATAAAATGTGTTTGAATAGTTACTATTTTGTTCCTAAAAATACTTTAAAGGATTACTGCATAAACATATTTTAAATATTGTGTTACATAATATGACCACTAAATTTGTATCTTCATTATTAAAGTAGGCTTTAAAATGACGTATCAATATTTTTTAATTAATTTAAAGAAAATATCAAATTTTGTGACTAAAAGAATGAACAATGTCTGACTATCAAGAAATTAATAATTTGATAATGTATTCATCGAAAGATTAAAAATATAAAATTTTCATTTCTATATGGGATATTTTCTTAATATCAAATATGATAAACTATTTAAAAGAGAAAAATTGACAAGGTAAAAGTTTAACATTCAAATTCTAAGGAATATTAAAATACAAACTAAAGAAAAATGAGTAGTTAAAAAATAAAGAAGAACAACAAAAGAAAATGTCAATAGCTAAGGACTTTGTTGAGAAATATAGAGGAAGAAAAAAACTAATAAATAAATAAATTAGGGAAAAACAGCCTTAAAAAAAGAACAAGTATATTTGTTATTTTGTGGGGGGGTAAGATTTAGTTTTTTCTTTTACAACATGATATTAAGAGTGTAGTATCAAAAATAATTATTAAGGTAATTTAGAATATAACATTACAATAATTGTTATTGTATGTAGAAATAAAGTTGCTTTCATGATTGTTTTTATTGTTGTGGACTTAGAAATAAATTATACTTTCAATATTTACAATATAACATTACGATAATTGTTATTGTATATTAAAATAAAGTTGCTTTCATGATTGTTTTTATTGTTGTAAAGTTAGAAATCAATTTTTATTAGTACTTTCAATATTAAAATCAAAATAAATAGAAGTATTTTTATTTATCGGAGACAATAATAAAATGTATCACAAAATTATAGACAAAGCAAACTACAAACACAGTATATACTTAAGTTGAAGCAATAGAGATCTGAAAGACTTTGAATTGATCTTTACGAATTGATTGATCGATGATTAGTATTTTATCAGATGCAAAACTTATGGTGCAAATATTACAAAACGAAGGTAATAACATTGTGGAAAATAGATATCACTTACGAAAATATATGAAGATCGATGAATTTTTTCAAAGATATCGATATTTTATATATTCATCGAACACGAAATGTTTTAACTCATAATCTAACGCAATTCTCTATTTCCTTGTTGCATAGAACTTTTTAGAATTCAACTTTCTCAATTTGGGTTCTAAACGACATATTTATGCCATATGAACATTTGAAATAGATTATTAAGTAATATATTGAAGTTGTTTACTAAAGAAAAAAAATAGTATAAAGTATAGAAATCTCGTATCTTTGGAGGCTAATTACATCCTATCCCAGAAGTTTCCTCAATTACAAAAATTTAGAATCTTTCATTGCTCTCGAATACATTCCTTGGTTGTCCAATACAATGCAACATGGGAGGAATGTATCCGAGAGGAGATAGGTATGCAACCGAGAGGGGATAGATGTATCCGAGAGGGAATATGAATATATCCAAGAGGAAATTATGATATCTTAAGTTGTGAATTTAGGTAATTTTTCCAACAAAATATATGAAATTATATTGGGCCCGTATCACGGGCCTTAAATTATCTAGTATGTATATATATATATATATATATTTAGTTTTCTTCGGCCTATTCCTTTATTTCTGCTATTGCATTGCCACTTACACTTTATTTCTACCCTTATACTCATTATTTGTTGTTTTGAGTTACAAATTGGATTACTTACTACTAGGTAAGAGTAGGTTCCATCATGATCAGAGAGATCGGGTCGTGACACCTTATCTACATAAATTCCCAAAATTTAAGAATTGCATCTCAGTACTAGTCTTTGTGAATTTCCATTTAAAGAAATTTATTCAGAAAGTTTAAGAATCTCAACTCCACTCATAGTCAGGCACTCCATAGCAGAAGTTGTGCATCAATTACTAAGTCCACATATGTTTTTAATTTATTCATGATAATTTGATGATATCTGTAAAGAAATGTAGAGACCAAATATAGGTTATGAATTTGTGATATATGTAAACAAACCCAAAAGAATAATATGATAAAGATTTAAGGAAACAAATATGAAATGGAGAATAAGAAAATTGTTGGAAAACTATATGCACAGTGGAAGCACACCAGAATCAAAATGCTTACATGAATAACAGACAACACATAGTTTATGCTAAAACACATAAATTTTCTAAAATTTAATTCAAGAATTACCTCTTAAAGCATGAGCAGATACCTTCAAGCAAATCCACAAGCTAGTCGATAAGCAAGAACCTTTAAGAGAATACACAAGCTAGTCCACAAACTAGACGACAACTCTGCGATCTTTTACAGTGATCCCAAGTTCACTTCCCAACTCTCTCAATACTTGGGTGGGCAAGTATCGTATAGAAAACTTATTCTTCTTCAAGGGTTAGAAAAATCCCTATTTATAGAGATTTCTTTCTAGTCCAAGGAGGAGAAGAAACACAAAGTCTTTCCTTAGAATAGAAAAAGACGTGTACTTCTCCCTTTCCCTAGAATAGAAAAAGACATGTACTTATCCTTTTCCTTAGAATAGAAAAAGACATGTACTTCTCTCTTTCCTTAGAATATACAAAGACACATACTTCTCTCTTTTTCCCTTAGAATAGACTCTGAGTTCTAGTTAAATATGGGCACGGTAGGGGCCACAAAATTAATTATTGAGGCTTCCTATTATGGAAATATTTCTAAATAATTGATTTGAATTATTGTTACCATAGCAAATTACAAATCATTCCACTAGAAATTCGTAATTGCACTCCTCTATTTATATTTCAAAATTCCCCATTAAAAACATATGTAATTCTCCATGTTAACATTGCAGATACTAAATCAATAAATTAAATTACTGACGAATTTACTTCAATGATCAATTTCCTTTAGAGGATTGGTTAACTTATTTCATATGTCGGATTCATAATTCACTTGCAAGGTTTGACACGATGAAAACTTATAAGCTTCTCAAAAAGGCATATCATCAATCTCTATATCGAGACATGGATTCTGTCAACTAACTTATTATTTCACCAATATATAATATCATCGTCCAATCTACCAGGCATATTGACTAATCTTAGAATCCCACCTTTTAATAATCAAAACGATAATTAACATATACAGATCATAATAGTTATATCAGGATTAAGAATATGAGTACATTTAATAGTTTAGAGAATATGCTTTTTGTCAGCTAATCTAAAACAACAATCCATACTAGGTCCCATTCAATACATAAAAAATGCACTAGCACAAGAAGTTGGAACTATACAATTCCCATAATCAAGATAAACTACATATAATCTTGTGCTACAATCGTACCGATGGCATGTCCAATTGTCATCTTAGATTGTGAACAAAAAACTTTATACTTATAAGAACTGATGATTTAATCTTCTGTGTATAAGCTTAAACTATATACACTAAATCATCTACTATATAAATAAACGACATCATAAACGAATATATGATCTATTAAAAATGAATAAATAATTATTCTATAATAAATACTATATCTAAACATATGGTTAATACTATATATCTCAACAATCTCCCACTATGACGTTTAACCATCACGATTGTTATAATGTACTATATCTAAATGCATGGTTAATTGTATATACCCTAACAATCTCCCACTAAAATATTTAATCTTGAAATTTGTTAGAATATTATTTCTAAACACATGATTAATCATATATACCTTAACAATCTCCCACTTAAACTGTTAACAATGCAATTACAACTTTCACATATATTCCTTTTATATTTCTTATCAAAAGGATCTTACCAAATTATTTTCTTATGCAACTTCGTCTGGTAGTGCTTCATCATAACTTGTCGATTTTTTATTAGTTCTTCAGAGGCCCTATCATGAAACCCTTCAAAAGTTTACTTCTTTTCAACAGTTCTGTCATGAGAGTCCTCTTAAACATACAAAAACAATCAATCTTTGTTATGATTCTACCACTACTACTAAGTACTACTACAATAGTCACACTTACATAATTTTGAGTCTTAATATTTTCCTCAAAAACCTTTCGGTATTGAAATATTAACAACTTTTTCATGTAGTGTTCTTTGATTTGCCCAACATCACTCTTACTACTTGAGGTAGTAGTTTTGTTATGTCTAGTAACATTTCTCCCACTACTTAAATGTAATGGAACATCAATTCTGACATACCAGTTACATGTTCTTGAGGGTCTAAATTTACAACTGACTTATTTCTTATTTCTTTGTTCAGTTCGTGTAAAACTAGTTTACTTCTAGGAATATGGATTACTAAATAGTCCTTTTCTAGAAATCTGACAATTGTCTTAACAATTAACTTATTTTCTTTAGGACAATAAAATAAACCTTCTTTCATTCTTTTTGGATATTCAATTAACACACACATTTCATTTTTGATTTTAAAAGAGTTGAATTCAAATGTGATATGAAGTTTTTAGAACATATCCCAAAAGAAACAAACAACAATGAATAAGCCAATCGTTAATCTTATTGTCTTCATAAGAGACAATTTCTTTTCTCTTTTACACCAATCTATTATAGAGTGTCTGGTGTAGACAAATGAAATACAATTATTCTATGAGATAAGTGACTCATCAGCTCTGCAGATAGGTACATATCACTACAATAAGATTGTAGTGACATTATATATTTTTCATGATGTTATTTTCATTTGTATTAAAATATTTTGAGTTTATCAAGACATTCAGACTTACAAAACATCAAAAATATATATTCATATTATGAATAATCTTCTGAAAATCTTAGAATACTCATATTCACCTCTTGCATGAATGACCATTTACCGCACAAATCAAAATAGATTAATTCTAACTTATCACTACCTTTATTTCCTTTTTAAGTGGAAATGTCTCTTACTCATTTTTCTTTCTAAACAAGACTCACATATTGGTAGTGACTTCACTTTCAATGAACCATCATGTCCATTCTTTATCCAATCTCGAAGTTATATCCAGAATAAATAACGTAGGCGCTAGTGTACATATACGTTTCATTCAATTTAAAAGATATTTTATCTTATGATATAGATTAATATTCAATTCATGAGGAAAAAAAATTCATGCATCAATATACCATAAGAGATAACATATTTATCAAACTCAATAAAAGAAGAGTTACAATAAAAATACATTAAGTGTCCATCTCTTATTTAGCTAGAAATCGAAAATAATTTCTTCTAACTAGAACATATATAATGTATTTTTTTTGAATTAATATATTGTCTCTATCGAAAGAAATACTTGTGTATTACAAAGTGAGACCATAAAGTCTACTAAGAATTTGAGATATAATACATTTAAATAGATCATAATATGTCGAATAATCCTAAATAACAAAATTCAGGACTCATTTATACATATATATATATATACACACACACACACATGCATCTTGAATGGCCAATCGATGAGATTGAAGAATTACTCATGCAATACACATGTACAATGACTGATTATTCACTCCATAGACTTATACAAACCTAAATCAGATGGAGAGTCTACTGCTAGTTTAAGTCAAGGGAAAATCACCCTTGTTACATTGATCCAATCACATATTACTCAGTTAAGGAGAGTTAATACAAATTATCAAAACTAGCGATTAAATACATAGTGGCTTGTATTAATTTTATCTGATAGGGAGGAAGGTCTAAGCCAACACATGAAACTAATACTTCACTACAATTCAATTTGGAAATTAAGATAAGGACCCCTATAGCTAAATATGACCAAAAACTAATATAACGATCCAAAAAATATTTCTTACTAGGTCGTTCTTATGAATCTACCAAATTTTAGACCAATCAGAGTCCCTTGTTTCGAATTCCAAAACTATGATCAATTTGGTTGAAAACATTGTTTGGCCAAATAGATTTTAATTTTTTTTTCGTTTGAAAAATTCTTATCACATATCCAATCTATGAAATAGATACACGAATCAAGAACAAAGAAAAAATTTATAAAACTATTTACATTATGTGAATGCTATTTTTTAAAAATCAGCATATTTATGTATATATTTAAATTAAAATTCAAAATATACCTTAAAGATATTAATGCATCTTGAACAACAATTTTTGAAGAAAAAATAATCACTCACGTAACATACATATATGGTGTCAGATATTTACTCGAATAAATTAAGAACAGAGCTAACTCAGATAGAGAGTATATTTTTAATTTAAACCAAGTGAATATCATTATCCCTAGCTCCATTGATTCAATCATATATTACTCAAATAGGGAGAGTCAATACAAATTATCAAAACTAGAGATTAAATCTAGTGACTTGTACTAATTTGATCCGATATGGAAGAAGGTCTAAGCCAACACATGAACTTAATACTTCACTAAATTTTTTGTTATGAAGACCATAGAGAACAATCTCTATCACCACTGTAATCATAAGTGAGTAATTTTCATTAAAATTAATTTTCAAAATATAATTTTTTTTATCCAGAAACATCATCTGAACGAACTCAAATTACAAATCACTGTATAATAATGAGTATTATTAATTTGATTGTTTGTGATGAACCTATCGAATTTCAGATCAATCAGAGTTCAAAAATAATATTTATCTCCAAAGCAAGGATCAAATTCAGATTCAAACGATTTAAGAAAAATACTCAGATTCATATCCTTATCATATATCAATTCATGTTAACTTATCATGTGTAATCATGTACAACATTTAACATAAATAAAACTAATATAAAGGATTATATTCATACTAAATCACATTTTAATTTCAAAGAGAAACTTAAAACCCATTTTAAGGGCCTCAAAACTATAACCACATAGAAATGAGTATTTCTTACTAGTTCGTCACCAATGAACTTACAAAATTTCAGGTCAATTGGAGTCTATAAAAATATTTCCAAAGCTATGACCAAATTCAAATTCAAGTGGCTTAAGTATCTTTAGGAATTAAAACTATATGACTTTATCATATTCAAATCAAATTTTAATTCGGCAAACTACCTAAAATCTATCTAAATAATTTTCAATGGAACTATCAAATTTCAAGTCAATCAGAGATCAGAAAATTCATGACCACCTAAACTATAACTAAATTTGAAAACTAATCGGTTTAGACATAGTTAAAAATTAAAATAACATGATTCAGATTTTCATTCTCTTTTTATAATTATCTTATGAGCATGAAACATACGTTGTTTCCTTCCTTTGGCTAAGACACTCAATACCTTCTTATAACAAATTATTCTCTAAATTAATACACTTGAGAATCCAAGATATTATGTTTTTATCTTTTGAGTGAAAACCTCGATATCTCTACTCATGAATTAATTAAGCATTACTAGTATTTTAAGGTAAATCACCATTTACGTAAATAAATATTTACAACTAATATTCATTTAAAATAATTTATACATGATGAATTGAGGATCTTCTAATGACTCAAATAAATAGATCATTTTAGTGAATCCTATTTATGTAACGACCTAATTTCCGTTGTTATGGAAAAGCCAATGGGGAAAGAATTGGGGCCAGAAAACTTTTTCGTAGTAACTTGAGATTCCTAGCCTAGTCCAGATTTGAATGAAATCGGAGTCAATGAGGTCTAGGGAAATCTGGTAACAAATGAGAGATATATTAATAAATTTGATTACATCAGTGGATAGTTAAGACGTTAAGGATCCCGTACGACTTTACAGAATTTAATTCGGGTGAGTAGAACTCCCAGAATTGATCTTAGTGTGAACGGTATTTTCTGAGCGTCGTTGGTCAAAGGTGTGTTGTGAAATGGGGTTCTTGGAATTATTAAAGTAGCTTACTGGTTCCGTTGAAGCCGCTGGAGCGAGATTTCTGCCACCAGGGCAGGGCCGCAGTGGTGGGTTGGGTCCCGCTGTGGCGGGACAGCGACTTAAGTCGGAAATTAAACCCCAAAAATGTTTTATTCTGCACTTTTCGACTTTGAGAGCTAGGAGACGACCCCAGGAGAGTTCTTGAGCGTTTTCACCATTCTTGAGGCTAAAGGTAAGGATTTTACTCCCCAAATCCATGTTTCGATTCGTAGAATGTAAATTCATGAGTAATTATCAATGGGGGAGGGTTTTGATCTGGAAATTTATGGTGGAGAAAGCCCTAATCTAGGTATGGGGATCAAGGGTTTGGTCTATGGTTATTGGGTTTGTTATAATCCGGATAATTAGACCTTTGATTGTTGATCAGTCCGTATAAATTATTGTTTGTAGACCTAGAACAAGAAGAAAGAATCTGGAAAGGGAAGATTCAAGTGCCTTAGGAGATTCAAGCTTGGATTCAAGGTAGGTGATGGTTGTGATTTCATGTTGGTGTGATATATGTTTGTAATTGCTTCATTATAATGCATGTATGTATGCGAATGTTGCATTATTGATTACCCTAATCGTAAATGAGGATAATTGAATAATTGTATGCCATGAATCACCTCTTGTTGTATGATTGTGAGAATATATATTTTGATTGTGATTGTGGTTTGCTGAATGGGTGGGTGTCACGATCCGACACACTAACTGGGATCGGTTGCCACGTTCCGGCATAAACATTGGATCGATTGACACATTTCGGCATAAACATTGGATCGGTTGCTACGTTTCGGCATAAATATGGGATCGGTTGCCACGTTCCGGTATGCTAATAGTTTGGGTGTGGGTTCCATGAGAGGACCATTGAATTGGGTTCCGTGACAGAACCATTGAATTGTGTTGTGTATCTACTTGTGATGATTATGTTCATATCTAATGATGATTGATATTGGAAGACTGTATGTTGCTCTAAATTGATAACCAATGTGTATTATTGAGAATGTGGGATGCAACATTGATCCTGAAAAGATGACTAATATTGTATATGTTAGGTATATTCCTGTTTATAATGTTGTGTTTACTTGCATGTGTTTCACTTATTGGGATAGCCGCGTGATCCTACCATTACACCGTGGTTGTGTACTGATACTGCACTTGCTTGTTCTTTGTTGAGTACAGGACATCTACAGGCGGCTATTGATAGACCTCATCTAGGTGACTATTAAGCGTGACCGGATTCAAGGGTGAGCCAGTTCTTTCAGGTTGTCATGGATCTCTCTTGTTTAAGTCCACTCTCTTCGGACTCAAACTATTTATTTAAGGTGTTTTGTTTAGTTTCGGGGTTGTACCCCTTGTTCTTAGACTTGTCGTTAGTAGAGTTTTGGTACAATGACTTTCAGGTTCTAGGGGTTGTTCTTCCGCATTAGTTTGGTTAGTTGTTTGTTAAAACTTTGGAGTTGTGGGAACTTCATTTTTATTGTCATTTAAACCTGCTTCCGTATCTTTAAATGCGTAGTATTTGGTTAATTTGTTAGTTTGGGTTGTAGTAATGGTTCTCCCACTGGAGGGTTAGTGTGGGTGCCAATCACGACGGTATGGGTCGTGACAATTTATTAATCATAATTCTCAATTCATGTAGTACAAAATATATTATCTCATTTATAAAGTCTAAAGAATTTTCAACGATTTCAAATAAATAAGCCACTTAAGTGTTATTAGTATCTAAAGGTAAATTTCCTTTTGGATAAACAAACCTTTACTAGTATATATTTATGCACGACAATTTATATATGATACATTGAGTATATTCTAAGGACTCAAATAAATAGATCACTTTCATAAATCCTATTTATTAATCATAATTCTCAATTCATACATTATAATCTCACATATATAAAATATTAAGAATTACGAATAATTCCAAATAAATAAACCATTTAATGGTAACCATTTATTAATTATAAAATTCTTAATATATATGTGTGTTAATACATTTACATGAGAAGGAGAAATAATATGCTCATATAATTGAAAAAATTATAGAATAAAATCAAGTCAATTCCAATTAGCTCTAACTGGTGCATCATATTAGGAAATTAGACAAACTAATAATTTCAATGGACCAAAAAAATTATAACTAACAAGACAAAAGATTAACAATAGTAATAAAACTTGTATGCCACAAGAATGATTATATTTCTCCACCAGGCACGTCAATTTCTTACTGTCAGGTAAGGATAAACTTTTCCCAGTTTTGTTTTGTTTTTTTTTTTTTTTTTAATTTTATAATAGTGGAAGTCCAACATGATTCCAAGAATCAAGGAGTACTTCTTCTAACAACGTGATTTCAATCAAGAGTTGGAATTTTTTTTATCACTGCCACATCTTACATTAACAAGAAATTAGACACTTGATTTTCTTTTCACAGAAAACAAACTAAGAAAAATAGGTCACCGCCACCATTTCCTTTTTGGTCTTTCTTTTAAAGAATATACCAATAAAAACTCGTGAATTTTATGAATTTGTAAAGCTATTTCGAAACCAAAACTCACTAACACCTCATAAGCTTTTCACATTTCTTGCAAAAAAAATTTATCATGATATATACTTTAGTTATCTATAAAGATGTAAGCATGACTCTGATACCAATTGTTGGAAAATTATATGCACAGCGGAAGCATACCAGAATCATATTGCTTACATGAATAATAGACAACACATAGTTTATGCTAAAACACATAAACTTTCTAAAATTTAATTCAAGATTTACCTCTTGAAGCGCGAGCATATACCTTCAAAAAAATTCACAAGATAGTTGATAAGCTAGAACCTTCAAGTGAATCCATAAGCTAGTCCACAAATTGGACAACAACTCTGCGATCTTCTACAATGATCCCAAGTTCACTTTCGAACTCTCTCAATACTTGGGTGGGCAAGTATTGTATGGAAAATTTATTCTTCTTCAAGGGTTAGAAGAATCCCTATTTAAAGAGATTTCTTTCTAGTCCAAGGAGGAGAAGAAACATGCAGTCTTTCCTTAGAATAGAAAAAAACATGTACTTCTCCTTTTCCTTAGAATAGAAAAAGACATGTACTTCTCCTTTTCCTTAGAATAAAAAAATACATGTACTTCTCCCTTTCCTTAGAATAGAGAAAGACACAAACTTCTCCATTTCCTTAGAATAGAGAAAGACACATACTTCTCTCTTTTCTCCCTTAAAATAGACTCTGAGTTCTAGTTAAAAATAGGCACGATAGGGACCACAAAATTAATTATTGAGACTTTCTATTATGGAAATAATTCTAAATAATTGATTTGAATTATTCTTACTATAATAAATAACAAATCATTCCACTAGAAAGTCGTAATTGCATATTTCCAAATTCCCCATTAAAAACATATGCAATTCTCCATGTTAAGATTACATATACTAATCAATAAATTAAATTACTGACGAATTTAATTCAATGATCAATTTTTTCTTTAGAGCATTGCTTAACTTATTTCATGTGTCGGATTCATAATCCACTTGCAAGGTTTGACACGATGAAAACTTATAAGCTTTTCAAAAAGGCATATCATCAATCTCTATATCGAGACATTGATTCCGTCAACTAACTTATTATTTCACCAATATATATTATCATCATCCAATCTACCAGGCATATTGACCCATCTTAGAATCTCACCTTTTAATAAATCAAAACAATAATTAACATATACAGATCATAATAGTTATATCAAGATTAAGAATATGAGTACATTTAGTAGTTTAGAGAATATGCTTTTATCAGTCAGTCTAAATCAACTATCCATACTCAGTCTTGTTCAATACATACAAAATGCACTAGCACAAGAAGTTGGAACTATACAATTCTCATAATGAAGATAAACTACATATAATCTTGTGCTACAATCGTACCGATGACATGTCCAATTTCCATCTTAGATTGTGAAAAAAACTTTATACTTATAAGAACCGATGATTTAATCATCTATGAATAAGATTAAACTCTATACACTAAATCATCTACTATATAAGTAAACATACATCATAAATAAATATAAGATCTATTAAAATGAATAAATAATTATTCTATAATAAATACTATATCTAAACACATGGTTAATAGTATATATCCCAACAAAAATAAATAAGATCTCAACGTTATATGAAAAGATAATCTAAATAACTATGTACATATTTAATAGGTTGTTTTATGTCAAAGTTTTTCATCTTGTGAAAGCAGGAAATATTATCGTCAAACTCTGTAGTTGTGTATAGTTCGTTGTGCTAGTAGTTTTTTTCTTGACCACTAACTCTGTAGTTGTGAATCAACCAGCGAGAATCTTGACGCCTTTTGTTATTTGCGTATAAGAAACTTATCTATGTTTAATCACTTAGCAATGGCTCGACACCCAATTTTGTTTTATCAAAACTAGAGGGGCCGTGTTGGAGAAATGTGGTCCCTCTGATGTAGACTTTGAAATCTTCTCCGATCAGATCGAATTTATTGATCTAATTCCATAAGTGCTGCTCAATGCTTCTTAACTCGATCGATGTAATCAATCATACTTTCTACATGTTACCACATTATTCGGACATCTGGCCGAGTCCGATTTTACTCCCATACAGTCGATTATTCATCGAGAAATTAGTGATATTAAAATTTGTGCAAAAGTAAATGTAGTTAATTAGTTTATCCAACACATCTTGACTTATTTGGACAATATATTTTTGTTAAAGTTGAAGAAAAAACTGCTGCAAATTGAAGTTCAATAAGAATTAGTCGGATCATGTTTAAACATGATTTTTACCTGGAAATAAAGATTAAGAATTTGTAAGTAAAATTATTTGCACTTGAAGTTCTCGTCAAACAATTTTTAATTGTACTTTTGTATTTGCAAATTTTATAAAAACTTGTTTTAAAAGTACTGATTGGGAGAGAGGCGAGCGTGATAGGGAGGAAGGCGAGTGAGATAGTCATGTATGCTAGATACATCTGAATCACACTAGATTGACAGGAAACTGAGGGTAGTGACTATATCGATTGATACAATATTCTGAGATAATGTCGTACTCATGTAGTGATTTCTTATTCATTTTACATCGTATTTATTTGTTCCTTGTATTTGGTTCAATAGGAA